>CAJNOL010000424.1:75090-94501 GCA_905250125.1 Rotaria sordida
GTATATTCTCCAACAGCTGTGAATAATGACGAACAAGAATAACAATTAAAGACATAAAGTTTAGTCAGTAGAAAAAAAAATTAGACACAAATATTAATAATAGAAGACAAGACTAGGTTTTTTAGCTGTAGTTTTTACTTCGTTTCAATTTGTATAAATAGGCATATTTTTGAACTTATAAAATTTTCTCATGTGAATTATACAATTTCTTGTATTCTTATAGTTCTTTGTTTTCCTTCCAAGTCAAAAAAAAATCAGGCGTCAGATCGTACAGGGCTTTGTAAGATCTTATGCATACAAGATTTTTTTATATGATCTTACGATAAGATCAACCAAGATCGTACGCTAAATATAAATGCAAGACTTCGAATGATTCTTAATATAAGATAAAGCCAAAAATCTTGCAAGAAACTCAATGCACGAAATTTACAAGAAGATATATATTACAGTACCACCCTGATCATATAGGATCAGATAAGTCCCATCACGAATGAAACATATATGATTTTCAAAATACGAATCCTACATGATTGTATAAGATCAAATGCGAAAGTCCCGAGATCAAACAATCAGAGGGTAAGATCTTACAAGATCATACCTCTGATATTGTATGATCTTGTAAGATGATAATCGTACAAAAAATCGAAGTCTCAGAACTCTTACATCAGATCGTACTTTAAGATTCTTGAAAAATCTTGCTGTTCTGTAAAGTCTTACTATAAGATTGTAGAAAATCTTGAGGATGTGAGTGTCGGTCGTTTCTTCACTTAATCACACCAATATCCACCCACACTCACACCCTAAAGAAGGTTAATCAATATTGATCAACTGACTTATCTACAACATTTACTTGTTTTTCATCTGTTCTGTTTTTAATAAATAAATTTTATCCAAGTTAAACTTTTTATATTTTTATATACTCAATAAAAAGAAAACATGCTGAAGACTTCATCGACATTTTTATTCTTCGATACTTTTATATTTCGACATTTTGACTGTCGACTAAAGTTGAGATTACCAAATCGTCTATCCAACACATCTAGATAGATCTCAATGATTGGTTGTTGATTTATTTCAATGATAAGGAAAGTACCTGAAAACAAAATTCATCGTTTTTTTTAGATAATCATCGCAAACTACAATGCAGCAACGCCACCATAAGTGGCTAAAACAAACACATAATTTTTGTTTTGACCAACAGCTAAGTGTACATGTGACAAATATGTATAATCGAGAAATGAAAATTGATCGATTTTAACTTCTGGATACGAACATTGACAGGATGCATGATTGAATCCTTTTGTTACCTCTGCCAATTTTTCAATATTAACACGATAGTATGTAATAGGATTTCCTCGTGGTACTGAACGTTGAAGGGTTCTAAGGCAACTGTATAAAAGCGAATCACGATCAGTAGAATTTGATTTCCCATCTGACAGCTGTTCAACAGCCAATCGATGTGTATCAAAATCGAATATAAGATGATTATAGTAGACAATCAAATTTTCAACTTCGTTCATATCTGAATGAATACCTACTGAGCAGCGACATATTCTATTGATGACATGATCTTCCGCTAATAAAATTCGTAAGAGACTTGTGCCCGATTTTTGCTCTGTCTGTCTTAATAAATTTTGACAATAACCCATAATATCATCTCTTGAACAATCTGTCCTATTCATCCAAGCATAACTATCTTCTTCAATAATTGAATTTTCATCTACCAGCTTTTTCTCTCGATCGTACAAAGCATGAATTCTCTGATAGTGCAATATGCAAGATTTATCTAACTTATCACTACCATAAGAGTCACTTCTTTCAGAATTCGACGAATCAGAAATGTGCATTTTGAAATGAAATTGTGATAAAAGATCTTGTCCAATAAATTGAGATTGATGACGATTTATCATATAGGTACGATCAACACTATAATCTAAGTCAATCTTTGGCTGCCGTTTTGATTCATCCTTTTGTGCTACTCGATAGAGAGAACCATAACAATTACGATTGTAAAATGCATCTGCCAATATTCTCTCCATCTTGACTTCACATACTTCCTGTGTATTTCTGTCATATCGAACAGTGTACGTCGTTGAATCGTCCCGATGTCCTAATAGGAAGAAAGCATAGACGGCGACCACTCGACAACATCCTTCGATATGTTGATAGAAAAAGTCATTATCAGAAAATCGAAATAGAGTTCGGCTACCATATTTAGTATGAATAGTTGGAATAAATTTTTGAAGGTGGTCATCTTTTTCGAAATTTTTTCTCATTTGAGCATCCCAAGCAATTTTCAATAACTGAAACTGTGGAAATGCAAATATTAAATGTTGCACATCTTGTTCATGCAAATATTTGAAAATATGAAGCCACATCTCAGAAGGGAGTTTGTCAATCAGTGGTTTTTTGTCATCTTGATGGATGATTTGCGCTCTCGATTTTTGTTCGAGTAGTCGTGGATAACTATATCGAATCGATAGTGAACGTTCGTATAATTCACTGATTTCACTTGTTTTAACGAATTCACTACAGTTTTCATATGTTTTCAATTCATTTTGTTGAGCTTCACGAAACAAATTCAGACAAGCAACATAATCTTCTTGTTCTTCTGGGCAAATGGCAAATCCGAGTGGTTTTTCGTTTCTCTGTACGAGTACATCAGTTCTCAAGACGATACGTTCCGTTAAATTGAGAGAATTTTCCATCTGTGGTGCCATGGCCGCGTGTAAGAGATTATGTGTAAAAAGAACAGCATAACCTTTCTTTGGTTTAATCGACACACATTCATATCCATTTTCCAATCCACCATAAGCTTGGATTTCTCCCTCAATTGTTAATCCTTTCATATTGAATTTTGGTGCTGCTTTGGGAAAATAAAACTTCATCTCACCTTTTTCATAATTGTCATTCAAATAGATTATTAAACTTAATAATGATCGTTCATCTCCGCTTGGAGCATATTGTGCATCTTTATGAGGTGCAAAATGTTCATCATGACGGTATTTATTCAATCGCATGGCTTTATTCACACCACTAATCTCCCAATCGCCTTGCACATTAAATCCTAATGGTTTTCTATTAGAAACTAATTTAGTTATTTTGTTGCTAAATTTTAGACGTTGCCAAAGTGTTTGAGCGAATTGATCATCCATGACGACTAATCGAGAATTATTGCGTTTTTGAACATCATACTTAAATAACATATTTTCGAATTTTTCTTTACTAATATTAGTCAGAATTTCATCGCATTCGTGGTTGCTCAATAAAGTACCCAATTCAAGTAAAATTAAATCATCTTGCTCTTTCACTCGATTCAATACAATGCCATCGGCTAGTTTTATTGGTATCGAATAATTACTTAACAACGATGTAACAGTATTCCAATCTGTAGTTCCCAGAAATCGATTTCGATACATTTCGAAAATGATGCTCAATTGGACTTCGTTGCTGTTTGTTTTTGCTTTCTTTTTGTCAACTATTCTCCACGTGTTGTAACTCGACTACCTAATGTTTTTTATGCTGAATGCAATTGTAATTACTCAATATTGATGCAATGCAGCTGTAATTTCTTAATATCTATGACATTCAATGGTTTATTTTTCTGGCACAAAATGTATTGCTATGCGTTTTTTTGCAAGAAACATTTTGAGGCTGTGTATGGTATATTTACTTTTTTTAATGTTCACTAATTGCCATAGTTAGTTCACACGTTGAATCACATATTTAGGATATGGGTTGCAGAACTCAAGCTCAACATTAAAGATGCTTTAAAGTCATTTTTTCCATTTAAGCGATGAGCATAACTATGAAAGTAAAACGTTAAGATTGCAATTTACTTGAGATAAAAAAAAACTTATTTCTTGTTCTCATTTGGGTCGTAAAACTGTGTTTCAGAGAATGATCGAGAAGCGAACTTCCGAGAGAATTGACGTGCGTAGAACACCTCAAATTCAGTCTGAAAAACTACTTTCACAACTAGTCAAGATTGAAAAGTACAACTACTCAATCGGCATCGAATCCAAGACTGTGGCTTTCACATTCACGGAGCTATACGAATATAATTCTTTATCTCAAGTGTTCTAAGACAGCAACTAGAGAGGTCTGAGTCTATTATCATTTGTGAATATCCACAATATGTCGGTCCAAGATCATTTTTAGGATTAGAGGTTCTATTAAACATGATGTCGAAATCTTCGATAAATGAATAGTGCTATGAATTACATAGCGATATATTCTGTCGCTACAGCTTGCCATCAGTGCATGATGATATTTGGATCGACTAAATTTTAAATGTTGTTCTCAAAAAAGGTTTTGCACTAGGAAAAGCGTTCTAAGATCATTTAAAGTCGTTGCGAAGGAAGGATAGAGTTCGCGTACTTATGAGATCCCACAGAAACTGAGCAGTATAAAGTGAATCATGGCACATTGGTTGCTGCACTCTTTGACTGATTGAATATTTGCTACTATGCCACAGGTTGTGTTTTTGCTGTATCTTGTCACTATTTTCTCTAATTCAACAAGATTCATTTTGAAGACTGGCCCTCTATCAACACTAACAATAATCAAGAACATCTTCAGCTCATTCAAGCAAAACTTGTGATAGTATTTCATCGTCTGGATTGTATTCCTAAGGTATAGATATGAGCTGATTTCTCCATACAAAACAACTGATTAAAAATAATGATTGTAGCAGAAAATCAAACCAATTTCCAAGGTGTTGATCTGTACGAAGGCAAATTCAAAAAAAATCAGCAAGAGTTCCATACCATTCGACAGTGTGAATGGCTATGCTGTGGCATATTCGGTGCTTATATGAAAATGAATGCTGAGGACATTATTGTGCAGAGTTAGAAGCAAGTTTATTTATTCATATGTTGATATATCTCCCAGATATTTTGAACATGTGATGAAGAACTGAGATAAACTTGAACAAATCTTGAACTTTTAAAGTACTTCAAATGAGTGGGTGAAATGAATGCTCATCTATTGCCTACCCTAAAATCTATTCACCCATAAGATAAGTGCATAATTGTCTTTTTTTATTGGCGAAAAACTGAAAATAAAGTACTTAAACTTGATGACATCATGTTAGCCAGATCTTGCACAGAAGATCGAAGTTCAATTTCTACCGAACGTGGAGGGATAAACTGAACATTGCTAACAATAAAAAATACGCCAGGCAACAATAGTACTTCCTCTTCTTCTGGTATCAGGGAATAATTACTTATGTCTATCGCATATAATGCACTATACGACTCTACTATGTATGTGAACATAGCAGACAGCATTTCCGCTGGCGGATCACGAACACGGTCTATAAAACCTTGAGCAACAGTACGAAGTTTTGATGTGGATGTAATTGCTTTATTACATACGAATTTTGTGTTTTCCACGTAACATTTTAATTCATCGAGTGAAATCCACATACCTCGAAATGTCGATCCCTGAAATCGAATGCTCGAGTTTGGTGTCACAAGCAGCATATAAAGCGGTCGTAAGAACAATTTGGCCCAATTCGACTCGTTTCTATGTTGAATCGGCAATGGTTGTCCTGCTTGAAGTGCTTGAGTACGAGAGACTATTTGGTTCAAATTTTGAAAAAGGGTTCCCATAAGTAGTTCTAGTTGCTCCTCCGCGTCCCCATCTTCGGTTTCTTTTAGATCTTGCTGAGCCAATTTGCGATTGAGTATCTTGTAGAAGTCACTTTCAGCAGTATAGGCTCGAATGAAATATGAAGCATCACCTGTTTTTACTGCTTCTTCAAGCAGCGACCACACATCTTGGTTTAGTATTTGAAGGTCTTGCGTCTTTTTCATAGCATCGACAACTTCCTGAATAGACATTGAACCAAGAGAAAAAAATTCCTGTTGAATCATCATGCAGTACTGCTGAGCGTCAAAATCTTTGAGTATCCATCGTATTTCTTCGCTACTGGGCTTTGCACTGAGACGAGGATTGGAAAAGCCGTTTAGTTGATCGCTCAATGTTACTAATTTTGGTTTTGGTTGAACCAGACATGTTATTGGATGTTTCTCTGGATCTTGGACAATCGGTAAAGTTGTATCATTGAAGGATGAACCATCATTGCCAATTTTTTCACTCTCTACTGTTGTATTTACACTTGCATCAACCTTTTGAGTGTCATCAGTTTGAGTCGATACTTCGAGAAAATGTTTAACTTGAACTAATTCGCTTGGCTGTCCAGAGGCAGTAAGTGATTTGGACGACGTAGGACTTTTTGTGAGTGGCATTATAGCATTTGGCTGAGCAATCGTCAAAGGTTGTACACTAGCAGAACACCCCATATTTCGTCAACGAAGTTGATAAACCAGCGATAATATGTTGATAATTAAAATCTACCGTAATAGTTTTTCATCCAAATTGTTAATTGAATATAATTGAACAGTCGACAGATGCTTAACTACAAAAAAAAAATCGCTAGTATAATTAAAAGTATAGAAAGGTATTTATAATGAAAAAAAGAAGATATCGTCGAAACTGATAATTACATCGTGTGGTACCATATTTGACCTGACTAGGCATTCAAGTGCTACTATTGAGAATTTATAAATGTGGATATAGATCAGCGAGAATCAGCAGGATATTCACATTTATGCCTACACCTTTCAGAATAAGAAAAAAGTATAAATTTCTTTGTGAAAAAACTGGAGTTAGTGTAAGTGATCGATTCTGCATCGAATTGGTAAAATTTCCCCTTCTAAAGTAAACTTCTTATGATCGAACCCAGCCTGATCAAATGAGAATAATTTACTGACTGCTTTTGATAGGATCTTTGCATAGTAAGCAATTACTATGCACTGATAATCAAAAGAGAACGAACAAGGTAAAGTTTAAAGTCTTTAACAAAAATCATTAAAAAGAGAAGAAAGAATGAATGAAATCTTTTCTCTTGAAAATCAGTTGCATGTTTTCTGAATTCTAGTAAAAGTACTTTGGATTTACTACTTCTACATCTCGACAAGAAAAATCATGGTAGCAGCATTTTTCTGTCCTTCTACATGGCGTTGCCATCTATTTTTCTCTTTTACGCGAAGAACAGCTTTTGCACTTACGTAAGCGACATTCACTCGGTTTCACCAATGCAGTCTCGTATGATCGATGAAAAATTATTTAGCTTCACATAGACAAAACAGAAATGTAACAATGGTTGTCACTTTATTTTACTTGTCTTCTGTGAGAAAAGAAAAGAAAATTCATCGCTACAATCCGTTAATGATGATCGTAAGCATCGTTAATGACTAATAATTCTCAGTATATGACCAGTTTTCTTCAACTTTCCTTTTGAAAAAAAAAGAAGAGAAAAGAGACTTCTTGTGTTTTAAAACAAGAGAAGGTTACTTTTACTTTAATTGCAAAAGATAATCTTACAGAAAAGTATAGCTTTAATTGGACTAAGTATCATCGTACATGTCACGCTGTTGCACAAATCAGCTCGATAGAATCCATCAAACTCAATGTGGACGAAGATGTATTAACTGGTTCCCGAATGACAAGATGAAGAGAATTATAGATTGATATTGATATTGTTTGCGTATCAGTATCGTTTATGTGATCGTTCCTTGTCCATTTGAAGCTAGAATTTCTATGCACTTTGCTTTTGAAGTAAAAGGAAGTTGATTTTGTTTTGACATAAACGACAAATGTGCTTCGTTTTCTTTTTTGGGGAGAAAATGAAATAAAAGAGACGTGCGCAACTATGACTATTCAAGCTGTAATGAAAATTGAAAAAGAGAAATAAATTCCAATCAGTGAGAAAAAAATGTCTTATTTCTCCATTCATGACATCTTTCTATGTTGAAGCGAAATTCTGTCTCTAGAGCACACGTACACACACTATCATCTCTTGAACTCAGAATAGAGTCTGGATAAAAAATTACCTTTTGTTATATAAAAATTGTTCTATGGTGTAAAATTTCCTTTGGCCTTGTTTCTTTTCTTCACTGAGTTTTATGGCATAACGAAGAAAAAAAAAGTAAAATTCAACGGGTGAAAGTGAGTTACTTGAAATATATTGACAAAAAAAATCAGGAAAGTGTGTATACTTGTTTTTTTTCGCAGCTTTTTTTTTAACAAACCAGTAATCATCGCCTCCAACTGTAGATGCATACGTTGGCAAAGTTTGCCAATAATAACTATTACAAACTCTTGCGTTCTTTTATTTGTTCTTTGTGAGAGTGGGTTGAATGAGGGTTTGTGTATGTTATTCGATACCGTGTAGGTGTGTGTGTGTGTGTGAATAGTTGGCCACTGTAAAGAAAAAAAAACGTAGAATAATAAACCCAACATCAAATTTTCATGAATCCTTTCACTATACATGGTATTTTGATAAATAGTTTACGGTTGATGTCAGGGTGTAGATGTGACCTGGAAATGCAAAACTATGACTGAGTATAGTACACATACCCACACCCTTGCCAACGACCTAATTAACTTTTATTGCCCACAGGTAATCGCTTACAAGAACCAATGTTGCCCAATGTGTCTTGTAGATGATGGTTAATTTCATCACAAGTAATGCAGGTATTTCTGCAAGATCCGAAAGAAAGAGGAGTTGAATCTGGCAAAATATTCTCTACTCATTAGATCGAGCTTTGAATTCGATGATGATCAAGTACAGATGAAACTTTCATATGGATTTCATTGTCAAGATGAATAATTCTCATACGAGCTTTCAAGGTTCTGTGACTTGCTGAGAATAGATGAACGGAAAATGTCTATCGAAGACCAAAAGTAGAAACTAAAGAAGTAAACAAGATTCACACTAGATGTATTCTAGATGCTGGATAATCTGCAGCTGGATACAACTCCAGAAGAAGCATTCACATCTTAGTTAAAGCTCTATCAATACGGCTATTACAAACATATTTATGATATGTGCATGGAACGTTATACTACTGAGAGTCGTCCATAATTGAAAGGTTCTCATTCGACTATTGTTGATGATCATTTTCTTGCTTTCTCACACTAGTGATTCCAATTACTATTTTATTCAACTATGATCAATGAAGAACCAGTCTATTCGGTAGAGCTCGTGTTATCCAGTGCCAGACCAGAGAAGACCACACTGACTGCGCTCCTCTGCCGATACAAATTTCAGCATAAACGTGCAAACTTTCGGTTTGTTCATTAGTTGAACTCCGAAATAGAGAGAGATTAGCCTCACTGATGACTACATACAGATTTCAGTCTGAGAAAATGCAACAGTAATCTTTGAGCTTAACAAATCAAACCAATCGATCTCTTCATCACCATCGATTAGATACGACGTTTCGTTAGTGTGTCTTTCAAACTTTCTAGTTGTTAGATCAGATAGATAGATACACAGCAATATTCAAACATTATCGTAGGACGGAGAGTAAGCATACATGATTACCACTGTTCGAACTATTGACAGTTCTTGATCTTCGTGCCTTGATTCTACGACAACCTATATTTCAGGACAAAATTTGAGATCAATTTCTTCGTCTTACGATTTGCATTTCGGGTATGTCTATAGATACTGTTCTTTACTACTCCTAAACTCACATTCACACTTAGACAAGTTTACAAAGGCATTTATAAATATATGCATTAAGACATACGCTATCTATCTGTACTCAATAGCATATTTTGAACTTATTATTAACTGTTCATCCAGCTAAATAAAACTTTTGTACTCAGTTTTTGATATTGTTTATGAATCTGAAGGTATACTTTTGATTCGAATGAACATGAAATATATGCTACCAAATTATGGACTAGAATGAATTGAAATGAACATTATTTGCCAATTTTTTTTTAATATGAACTAACTATGTTTGTTGATGTATTAATTTATTTAATCATTACGTTGAACAATGCAAAACTACGAACACTTTCAGAAAATATAAAAATTATTTTGGGCTAGCATCCTGCAGTATGGTTAGAGACAAATTAGTAGAAAATTGTGATAATAGTCAATTACCATTTTGCTTGTGTATAGGTGGTATCCATTAATGAAAAGCATTATGGAAGGTATTGAGTTAGTCAATTTTGTAGAGAAACCATTTCTACATCTTCTGAGATGCCTCTGGACTCGAACCAATGAGTGAACGCAAAGCAAAGTTAAAAATACGAAGAACACCCTAAAAACTGTGTTTTTCTATCAAGTCTTAAGTGTAGTGTCACTAATTAGTATACTCTAGCATTTTTTACAGGTGAGTCAGAAAACATTTGTAATTGTAGACTTGAAATAAAAGCAATCTTTCAGACTATCAACCAAAAGTGTTTGATAGCGCATAGCATTGATGGCAAAAGTAAAATGAACGTTGGTTATAACTTTTCACAATTTGTTTAACGTATTAATAACAATATCGTGAGTAATCTATTAACAATCGGTTCTGTGGGAATTTTTTGTTGAGAATAAATCATAATTTTTTTGTGTATATCTTCAATATCCTGTTGACCGTGCAATTAAAAAGTGAAGTCATCATAATGACACAAATGAGTATAAAATTCTTTTTTTTTTTTATTAAATGCAATAAAACATCAACAAATACCTAGTAGTTGCATATAGCAATGATTACAAAGCTAAGCTTCATTTAAATAAAACAAATTATCAAATAGCTTGATGCCAATACGTTTAATTATCCAACATAAATTTATATTGAAAAGTTTTGAAGTCTATTAAAATGAATTGATTTCACGTTAAAATAACATTTTATTTAATAATCTACATATCATAAACAAAACTCTACTTACTGTAAAAGATTATTGAAAAAACAGTTTCTGCATTTGAAAATGTTACGAAAAACAAAATCTTGAATTCACTATTAATTAATAAAATATGTGTTGAATATAATATCTTACAGAAAACTATGAAGCTTTATTTTCAATGATAAAAAAAAAAACTTATTGTTATATACATTATTTACATGTTAGATTTTACAGACACTCATTTAGAATAGATTGTTTATAATGACTGGCGTGTTTTCAAGTGTTTCTGTACTATATTTAAACTTTTCGGCTGCTAATCTCACATCTTCTAAGCTTTGTTTTAGTTTGGGATCTTTATAATTATATGTAACAATATTTAATCCAGGAAAATTAAATAACAATAATGCTTTCAAATTTACTAATAAATCACCATTTGGTGCATAAGTACCAGATACATTATCAAATACTAATTCCCACTCATCATTTAATCGATTCCATCCATATTTTGGACGAGGATGAAATTGACCTCCATAAAGAATATATTCTGAACAATTAGCTAATATAGCATGTTTACTAGCAAAATCCGTAAAAAATTGATTTCCTGTTTCACTAAATCTCCATGTATTATCATCAATAATATATGTATAAACACATGGTCTAATTTTTTTTGTTGCTTTATCAAAAAGCAAGAATTTCCAAAGATCATCAGCACTCTTCAATTGACCAGTATCATTATGTGTTAATGTTTTTCTAAAGAGTGTTCTATGGGCTAATTTGATTCCAGCTTGTAATACTATTGAAAGCGGATAATCACCAAAAATCGTTCTTGCTGATTGGTATTGTCTACTCCAATATTGTCGTGCATTAGGTGGAAAAAAGTGTGAAATTCTTTTCATTTGTATTTTCCATGTTGGATAAAGACAATCAGTATTGATCATAGTTAAACGACCAACAGCAATACAATCATGACGGGAATATCGACAAGGGCCATCGTATGCATATTCACAAAGTTGTTTAGTCTCTTTAGATACCTTTTTCGATTGAATAGATAAATGAAAACGACCGTTATATTGATTAAATGGTCCAATGATTTTATAACCTTTTAAAGAAGGATCATAATTAATAAGATCTGTAATTACAACTCGACCGATATAGCTATCAGCAAGTTTTCCATCTTCTTTATCATAGATTTTAACAGTAAGTTTAGCCGTGGATGGAACATTTCGAACAATCCATTCTTCGTCATTCCATATAGGATTTAATGTATTTGAAAGAATAGTTGATCTATAGTTTTGTATTAAAATAGATCATATATTTAACTTTAAAAAAAAGAGAAAACATCTTTTGATAAAATCGTTGTATGAAAAGATTGTTTTTTATTGTTGAGTAGATAAGAATGTTTGGGATTTGTATTAATCATAGAAACAGGCGATGTAGCATATCTACTATCTAGTTGCGAACCGAAGTTGTTAGATACTCACGTAAATGAAATTTGATGATCTATATCGGCTACAAAATATGGATCAATATGTCCAGCTATGCATTTTTTTGGTAAATTCTAAAAAAGAAATGAAGAATTTAATGTACTTATTTAACAAGATCATTCAAAAACGAACCTGTGCTGAGTAAAACTTAATAAGAACATCATACTTATCATGAAAATTACCGCCAGATAAAATTGTTTTCTTAAGATGTGTGGTTTTAGAACCAGAAGGTATTGAATGTGAAGCCATTATTGAATATCAATAGTATGAAAAGAAAAAAAAAGTTCATCAATAACTTTGACTATAAAGCATATATATGAAGTTGGTCAGTCTGACCATACACTTCAGTTATTTATTTAACATGATTTTTTTAACAATTATAGTACTCATATAATGCCAACTATCTGTTATTGTTTTGATTGTGTACCTTATCCGAAACCGACATAATCAAGAGTCTACATAAACTATTTTTAGTAAAATATATTTTTATCAAACTTATTCACGGTAAATCTTACTTGCTATTTGAAAGAGCAAGAAATACTGCTGTCAAAACTTTTATTAGAAATAAAAGGTCAAGAAAAATAGATAACGTGTCATGATCTATAACTACGAATAGAGAATCTATCTATCTTAAGATTACATAAAGCAGAAACAACATATACAATTTTAGTAATTAAAAGGTCTCCTGTAAATATATCCTAAAACTTGCGTATTTTGTAATGCGTTGTTTAATATTTTCATTAGCTGCTCTTGCCCTATAAATAGTACGATTAAGCGAGGACAATCAGTTTAGAACACCAAGCAGTCAGGTAAAAGTTATAATAAATGGAAAAGGTTGATAAAATTTAAGCTTATCAAAAGATTTTACGTTGACTCTTGATTATGTTAGTTTCGAATAAGATACACAATTAAAACAATAAAAAATAGTTACCACTATACGAGTATTATAGTTGGTAAAAAAAAATCATATCATTTTGGATGTATTATAGAAGCTGCATGTTAAATAGATAATTGGGGCATCCGGCGTATCCCATATATATATATTTGGGGTGGGTTTTTTCTCTGTCAAGGCTTTGAGAAATTTGTTTTTATTCATAGTTATTTTTCTCTTTCTTTATCCGATCTATACTTTTTCAAATACTTGATGACGAAAGTCGCTGAGTAAAAATTATGCATTTGATGTTATTTTTTTTATCTTCGCTTCTATGCTTTTCTCCCGTATCACGCATTATCCTCATGCTTATTTTTTGTACACCTCGTCTGCACATTGCTGATTAAACCATAATCGACAGTTACATAGTGATGTAGAAATAAAACAAAACAAACCATTTTAGCGACTTGATCAAAAGGATTTGTTTGGACATGTTTTGCATTATTGGTGTAAGAATGTACTTTTTATTATGTGTGTGAATCAATATTGATTAGAAATAGTAAACAAATCACCAATCGTTTTGATATTCATGTCACACAATAACTGAAGCTAATTTAGCTTTAAGCGAAAATGAATCAATATTAGTCATATAGTATACGATTATGAATCATATTTATATTGTTAAATAAAATATATTTAATAAATGATAATACTAACATTTTCAAACACAAAAGAAAAAAGAGTTAGAATTGTATATAAATGTTTTTTTTCTTTATATAGAAATGTAGAGAAACACTGAAGTAGAATAACAATATACCTTTGTCACCCTTGCATTGCAGTGTTTGTCTATATTACTATCGAAAAAAAAAAGAAAAAAACGTTGTTTATATACAATTTTAACTCTTTTTCTTTTGTTTTCGAAAATGGTATGTTGAAAACATCGAAAGTTTACATGTCTTCTTTTTGAATAAAACTAGAAAAATGATAAACGAACTTGTATTACTAGGATTATGAATCATATATACTTTTATACAAGGTTTTCTTTATACTGCTTTGTTGAAAAGTTGTCGAATTTCAGTTTTATTAAAAATCAATAACAAGTGATGCTGTAGTAGTATGGGTATCTGAATAAAATTCATTTAATCGTCGATCTATAATTATCTTCAGTTTTGATCACTTAAATAGTTTTTAAATGAACTTGTTGTTGAACATATAGATAATTAAATTCCTTTGATGAGTTATTCAATCTAGGATGTGGGTGTGACTCTTCTCTTCATTTATACCCACTAGTCACCCATCAGCAGTGCATGAATTAGAAAGTGTTAGAATTCTATTAGAGAACATTTGAAAATCAGACAACCACTTTTTCTAGATATATATATATATATATATATATATCAAGATTTGGCAACGTGAGACGAAAATCTTGCTCTCATTCATTAGAATAGTTTTACATATAGTAACATGGGAATCATCCATTTTTCGTTTGATAGTTCTTGATGCACTATATGCTGCGACACTAGTTTTCTTGGTAGACCAAAATAATAACTCTAACATATCTGTAGGCTTTTTCAATTGTCGTATCTCCTTGCGTCTTCACTGTCAGCACAAAATGAATGATTGAATAAAATGCTTTTGCTTGTTTGCATAGGCATCACGGTTAAGTGTTATATTCTCTGATGAAAAACAAAAGAATTAAATATCACTATTATAAGCAACTCATTCGTTAGCCAAATAAAAATAAAACAAAGCTAAACACTTCAATAATTCACATTTTTGCATCTTGAATGAGAAAAGGAGTCAATCTAACGCATCATATTGTATGTTAAAACCAGAAATGAATTACTATTCGATCTATTTGAATATTTTTTCATTATTCATCTTCTTCCTGCATTTCATGGTCTCAATACTTGTTTTAACAATCTTCTATTCACTCATTCCATCCATGAACGGTCAGATCATTTCACTTTGTCTGTCGAACGATGATATTATTCCACAACAAATCAATCTATTCTTCTTGTATTTATTCACTTTTTTGTCAATTCACTCAATTGCAATCATTTTCATTGTTTCGACTTTCTTGAATTGAAATCATGGTTGATGAACTCCGTTATCTTCTTAATCTTATTCACCTCGACTTGATCAAATATTACTTTGTCGATTACCATGATAGAATGTATAAAAAGCTGATTGATATCATTTGAAGTTTACCGAAACTTATTCATTATCATTTGGATGTTTTTTTTTCATGAAGGTTGATCAACAGCTATCATTTTCTGTACCATCGATCATCCCCACACATGTTTTCTAGACTCACTGTTAAATCTTTTGAAAAATACAACAACATGCTAGCCAAATCGACATATTCTTATTACGATCATGTGCACAGGTGCAATTACGAGTGTCTTAGAATTGAAGGATGGGCATTGACTCATATAAATGTCACTTGTGATCAAATTCAGTAGTGTCTCTCGTCAAAAACAGAAGTCGTTCAATGATTCAACTTGATTTACAAGGATATGATCTAGGATATCAAAAAGCTATGGTTTCATCATGAAGAGTGTGTTCAATTATGTTGTTCACAATTAGGACTTCAATATGAAGTGTTTCTCATTCAAATTGATAATTAAAGAAGCAGTCTGTATCTTCTCGATCGAATGACGTATCTCCATACATTGAACGTTTATTGACTGATTATTACTCAGCAAAGATGAGCTTGTCAATTGGTTGCAATATTGTTTGCTATTAACATGGAAGATCGCAAGAAATTCAAGTTCGATCAGTTGTATTCAAATGTGAATTCGCTGATAATACATTTGATCAATTAGTTTTTATAGTTAAAGTTTGCTTCAAAATTTTCATTTATAATTGTATCATCATACAATTCATATTTCCAAAATTCGTCTAAGGTGTTCAATATCTTACTAGAGATGCACATTTTATACAAGACTTATTCTACGAAAAAAATGAAAATGATTAACAATAACTGATCTAATTTTTAAACGTTCGGTTGTTTAATTATCATTCCCGTTGTACTGTTTTTAATTATCAGATAAACGTGAATTAAATTAAAGAATGGCAATTCATTAGAATTTTCTTGTTGATGGTCAACGAAAGTTTCTTCATCAAAATTCTATAGTTGGATCATTTTCTTCTGTCGTTCAAAAATTTTATATCATTCGGAACTCTCTACAAGAGTTTATTCGATGCTTTGAAATAGAGATTAATAATCAACTACTTTACTTTAAAACTTCGTATCTAATAAATTCTTTCTCAGTATTATATGCAAAATACTTTTATCGTCTCTCCTATTCGAAATACTCGATCTTTCTTATAACAATAGATGGCGTTTTATCAAAATAAAAATAAAATAAAATTCAATAATTTTTTTTTTATTTTTCGTGAAAATTATTTTCTTTTAATTTTCTTATATATATAAAAAATCTTCATAAAAGAACCGATTTAAAAGAATGTGCGGGTATAATGTAAAAATGAACAAACAAACATTGGTTTAATTCAATAAAACATGAATTGGACTCATCGTCGTCCGTTTCGAAATCAATTTATTTGTGGTGGAGTAAGTTTTTTTAGTTTTTTTTTTACATCTGTTTAGATTGAATAAAAGATTTCTTTCAAGGGTATGAATAAAACATCAATAAATCGTCCATTAACATTTCGTGAACATTTTTATGTTCCAAAACAAATATCTGATAAACCTATCGATGCTATTCGTCTTCAATTGGCTGATGATGATTATGATAATCGTTCTCATCATCCATGTCCAGTTCATCGTCGAGAAGATTATAATTCTCATCGAAATCATCCATATATAAGAACATTTTCTGATCATAATTCATCTTTACGACGAACACATTCATCTATTCATTCGATTTCAACCATTGAAACTGATTTTGTTCATCAGTAGATTCAAATATTTTTCTTTTCTTTATTATAAATAAATTTTCTAGACGAGTATCAACAATTCATACATATCCATCATCACCTTCGATTGTAGAACGTCAACAGATCATTGATCAAGATAATTCGAATGAACCCATTGTAATTGAAAATAATCAAATAAATAATAATCAAAATGACATGAATCAACCTATAAATATTCATATTCTTCAAGAACAACAACAACAACCAGCACCACAACAACAATCAAATCAAGTAAATATTCAATATTATAAACAAAAAAAAAGACTTTTTTTCTTTTGTTAAGTGTCGTACATGTCTAATGCTTATTGAAATTGTTGATCAACAAGCTCAACAGATTCGACAATATACAGAACAAATATCTCAACAAGCTGATTTACTTGCTAAATTAGCTCGACGTTTTGCAGGAATTGAAGAAGGAATCGATGATCAAAATTCAGATAATACAACGGAACAACAGTCAGTTAATCGACCAATAACAAATTGACTTTTTTTTCTCAATTTAAATTCTTTTAGATTTTTATTTAATTCAATAGACTTTTTTTTTTTGTATGAAAATAAATGATTTGTTAGAAGAATGAAAATATTTATTTCAAATTAAATATATCAAATAAAAAATGAGAATTACGCATTAAACAAACTTATTTGATAATTCTTTAGTTTCCTTTTTCTTTTAATATAGAGGGTGTTCGAAATGTTGCCTGTTAAAAATATGTCTGTATCTTCATTCTATTTTGATCAAATAACTTTGATAGTTGAGGAGATTTCAAATGTTTTATTTATAAAGCAAACGTTTAGTAACATGGTAAGAATTGTGACTGCATAGTATGGAAAAGAAGCAAAAAAAACATGGTTAATAGTATAATGTTAACTACAGGTACGAACAAAAAGAAAATTCATTCATTTAAAGATGTAAATTTGCTTGTTATTGATAGATGTCTCTAGACAACACCGAAAATCATGATTGAATAAAAACAAAAACGTCATTGAGACACAATACTCAACTACACTTTAAAAAGTCCTTTCTCATTTAAACAACACAGACGGACAACAACTATAAGCGAACAGAAAGTTCATAACCATATCTGTTTGAGTCATTTACTATTGAGAAATGACAATTGGAGAAGGAAAGTGAACGTTGTAGCTTTGTAGAAATTATGTTTTCTATTAAATCGAAAGAAAGTTTTGTTTCTTTGCACATCCCTTCATATAGTGCTAGAGGAATGAAACGACGTTTCTTTCTTGCTTTTATTAATAGATGCATTTCACATCACCGTACTTTGTATGAAATAATAAAACAAACAATAAATTCAAAATATTTCTAGATAATATATTGAATAACTGAGAAAGAAGTGTAGTTATCATATTATCATTACTGTCTTCAACATATTCCTGCCTACAGTGTAACACAAAACTGTTTCATCAGAAATTAGAAACTAATTGCATAATCTGTTAATAAAGTGTTAGTCATATAGAACAATTAAGCAGAAATTATCATTAGAACTTTTCTAAAAAAAGAAACAATGTCACAGTTTTTTGTTGATGCGGTGAAAAGATGTTTATGCGATGTAAAATAATCTAAGTTTCTTTTCTTATGTATTGTGTATTTTCGCTGTCGTTTGTACTAGATAGTGATCAGAGAAATGATACCTTATGATTCTTATTTAGGTAGAAAAAATACATTTATAATTTCGAACAAATCGAAAACTGTTCTTTGTGTTGTTCATTAACATTCAAAACAAGCGAATCAGTAAGAAATAAATAATTCATATTTTACATTGTCATAAGATTTAGTATTTCATGCGCTTCTTAGGAATAACAAAAAAATGCTTGAAAAATGAGTAAAAATATGGTGGTCTATCGCTGCAAAGTGTCGAGAAGAAAGCATGAAAATCAAGCCAAAGATGCAAATGTTTGCATCATATTTTTATAAATGACGCTGAAAAATAATTGATGTCTTGCGATTAGTCATTATAGGAGTTCGATGTAGTTCACTGGTCATATATTGAGCGATGCAAGAATTCTGCATTAAGAAATTCGTTTTTTGATGTAGTACTTCAATGGGATTTTGGGTGTGAGTGATATGGAAGAAATAAGATACACTCACACCCACATCCATACACACCCTAACTGAATACTGAATTTCGAGTGTCTTATATGATTGAACCGTTCACCAACTTTGAATGGATTTTTATCAATATTGTACATTCAATTATTCTGATCATTTCGTAATCAAAAATCAAATATATTTTATTCAAGTTTTTTTATATAAATGAAAACAACAGTGAATAAAGGATAAATAATGTTTTTTTAGTGATTAAATAAGAAACGACATTTAAAGCAACTGAGATACATTGACATATTATTGTTGATAAGTTTATTGAGGTGTGACAATAGGATTTTGTTGTGGTTGTTGTAA
>CAJNOL010000424.1:94601-121165 GCA_905250125.1 Rotaria sordida
AAAACGTTTCTTTCCTCGGATAAATAGTTGATCATGAAACATAAATAAGTAACGATGAATAGAACTCCATGCCATAATTATTGTAAATCCATTATATAGACCTATGTCTATAAACCACCATAAAATACATATAAAAGGTATTGATGGTTTTACATAACCAATACGTAAAAAATTAAGATGAAAAGGGACAGCCACTAATTCTATTATTAATCCAATGATGAGTAAAACCATCATAACTTGATTTATTAAATGACATCGGAAAGTTTTGTTAATTAAAAGATGAAAAAGTAAAAATAAAGAACATACGATTGATGGAATATCAAATAATAATAAAAGCCAAAATCGAATTGGACGAGTTATGAGCATCTCGGATTCATGAAATGCACCTCTATGATCATGATCATCAACAAAGGTATCATTGGTAGTCATTCTCTGAAATGAATAGAAATGAAAATATAAATAACAATTATGAAACTTTTCTGTTTATCATTTTAATCTTAACATGTTAATTACTATAATCAAGAAAAAAAAATTTTTACTTAGTTATGAAAATTATATTCATCTTAAATTGTATTTTTTTCACACCTCAAATTTTCTTACTTTCTTTTTTTTGTACTTTTGAACTATTGAAAAATAATTTAGATGAAAACTATCATAATTATAGCACAATTATCTAAAAATAAAAGTAAGATAGAGTAAAAATGTTTACTTGATGAGTTGATCACAATCATACGAATGAAATTGTTTTGTCTTATAGATGACACATGATTTTCTCAAGAAATCGTCGTCATTGTTTTCTTTGTTTCACAAATATAACATTAATTTCATATCTATATTCTTCACATCAATACTTCCTCTAATGAGTCGTCGCTTCACACAAAATAGCTTTCTAGAACATAATAAATTCTATACCGTACATTATTGATAGTTATATAATTTTTTCCATAGTAATACTATTATCTTTTTGGATGTAGAAATAAAACATGCGTAGGATATTAAGACCGTGCAACATATTCTGAAAATCATCAACTTTTCTCTAAAAGGTTAATTTACCAGAATTGCAGGTCATGAAAATACACTTTTATAGCTTTTTTTTTTTCTAATATATTATACTAAAGTAAATAAAGATGGTAATAAAATATCGTTCGAATTACGTTCTATCCATTATTTGAGACTAACTTCAGATACTATTACAGCTAAATATAATATTCAAAAGTGATAAAAAATGTAAGAATTATTCACAAAATATTTGTCTAAAGTTAAAACAACTTGTGCATCTGAATTGATGTTACGAAGAATTTTCGAATGAAGTGGCATGTTAGACTGTGTTGAGCTTTTTTTTGTTGAAACTTTTCTTTTTTGAAGGGAGAAGCGGAATGAAGCGTTCAAAGTGTCGAAAAACCCTTAAAAAAATGATGCTCTAATTACAAAAGTATTTTTTCATATAATAGCAACAATACTTAATTAAAAAAAAGGAGCTCGGTCATGTCTTACATCTTAACATGTTCTTTCAAATAAAAAAAAGTTGAATATATAAAATGAAGATTCATAGAGAATTCTGGATTGTGCGATCTAAAAAAGTATAAACAGAAAAAAAACGAAAAAAATGTCCTGTTTTTTTCTAAAAAAAAACATACTTTTCAAGCAGAAGACGATGAAGATCATTTAAACAAAAAACAAGGTGTCAAACAGTAAATCAAGTTGTTTATGTTAGATTATAAACCTTGAGTTATCCTTCTATGCACTCATCTTAGTTTCCATTGTATTGACGCAAATCGACTTTTCTGAAGCGATTGCCTTAATCTATCTTTTAATTCTATTTTCTTTTCTGTGAGTATTGTTCGTTAAAGCTGAAGTAAAAATGAATCTTTTTAGATCCAGATATCATCTCAATATTTATTCTTTTCAACAAGTAGCAGAATAGACTTGAGTCGAGAACAGTCGAATCAATGGAAAGAATAGACAACTGCAGTATGTAGTAATCTCGACGCTATTTTAATTAAAAATGAATTACATTCTTAGCGACGGAATTAAATGATGAAATAACAAGTTGCTAGTATTATATGAATTTTCCGGATTGAATCACTAAGATGATCGAATGACGAAAAATGTATAGGCTTCTAAATATCATTCAGTGCATTACTATGTTTTTAAGTGCATCTATTTGTAATTTTGGCTTCTGCGAAATATCATTTTATCTTTTTAAAATACAATATATATATAATTAATATACTCTGCAAACATTTTTAGCATCAAACTACATAATAATCTGCAAACTTTTGCATGTTTTTTTTCGATCGTTTTCCTCTTCTCACTTATTCTGTTGATGATCAGATAAACGTATCGATAAAAGTATAAGTTTTTTAAACAAAACTAATCTTATAAAAGCTGTTACAAGCAAAAACTGTGAAAGTGAGGATGTATACATTCCACTCAATCCTGGGATCTTTGCACGTGACTACAAGAGCACTGTGTAGCAGTTATGTTTAGGGACGAGATATTCGAAATGTTATAGCTATGTATTATAGTATTTTAATGAAAGAAATGATTGTAATAGATTAATTAGCTGACAGAATGTTCTTCATATTAGATAAAAATATCAATGAAACGGATAGAGATCTTTCTCATCTTTATGTTATCTGATCTCGATACTCATAGGATTAAAATAGAATAATTTAAAAGTTGACTTACATTTGATAAACTTTTGAGTAGAATAGATTTTGTATAAGTATTCAACGTTGTTGACGCAAATATAGTATTCGTTCATTAATTAATTCATTTTGAAAATTTACGTAACCAATAAACTAAAAACAAAATGTATAATCGATTGTGAAAATATAACCGATGTTAGGTAATTATCAGAAGTCATAATAATGTTGTATTGGACAAAGAATAGATAAAACTCTTTTTAATAATTGGATTCATTTCCTATGAAAATAATGTGAGATCGAATAATTTTGAAAGATAAAAACTTGTATGATTTGTGTTTTTTTTATTATAAAAGATGAACAATTAGAAACTGTCAATTAAAACTAAACCTGTTTGCACCAAAGAACATGAACTACGAATTCAAGAGAATCCAAGCTCTTTGGCTTTCTTCCTATAAAAGATATAGGATGAAAAATAAACTTTTAAACGTAGATAGTCGAATAATTTTTGATCACTATACAGAAAATCACCAAATACTGACTAATTAAGTTCAGTAGAATAAAAATTTGTTTTTCTGAAAGTCTGTCAAATGGAAACTCGAATGAACTTACAATTTGAATTTAGAGATGTTCGATTATCCAGATAGAACTTGTAATGGAGAAGTGGCATTAAAATAATCAAAAACTTAAATAATAATAATGATGAAAAACTGTCACAAAAAACCTCGAAAAATGCTTGCTGTATTAGACATTCAAACGATTAATTTAATGAAGATAAAATAATTTGATGTTTACAAAAAAACACATGTGTACAAATCAAACCATTTTTTGGCATCGTAATAATTACGTGACTTTGCACAAAAATCGTTGATCATCATCTTATCAAAATGTGATTTCCTACATATCACATGAGATTGAGTTGGAAATTTGTGGACACAACGAGGATATCTCTCTCATATCATTCTCCGTTTTGGCTTCATTCGTCATCATCTTCCAGAGGTATAACAATTTTACTATATCTAGGAGATTCATTGTTCGGACGTTCCGTATCTCCAACTAAATTCAGTTCATCTTACTCAGTAGACTGAAATTTCTTATCTCTGAAAGAAGACACTTGAGACTAATGACTATCGTGTAAAACAGGGAACGAGATATTCTCTTAACTTTCAATATACTTTCGGAGTCCAGGAAGTACGTCATTTCTTCATTAGAATGAGCCCATTTTATATTACATTCGGTGTACTCCTATTACATTCCAGGAGTGCGCGAGTACGTCGTTTCCCCCTTACTATCGTGGTTTGTTTTTTAAAGAAAGGTCTCAGGTAAACGATAAAAACATTTCAAATATCAAAACTCACTGTTTTTTCATAGAATCTCTCAGTTCTATGAAGTATTTTGACTAAATATATCCGTGAAAGAGACAACACAAAGGAGAAAATAAAAAAAAAAGAGTCGCTAGTCCCAAATGTCTTTTTGTAGATATAAAAAAAAAACTTCAGTCTCCCTCGTAAAGTGAACTAAATTTCGTTGGACATACGGAACGCCCTAACAGTGAATCTCATATATGTAGTAAAATTGTTATACCTCTGGAAGATGACAATGAACGAAGCTAAAATGGAGGGTGATATGGAAGAGAGATATCTTCCCTATGTCCACAAAGTTCCAGCTCAATCTCATGTAATTTGTATGAAATCACAGTTTGAAAAGATGATAATCGACGAGGATGTGGGTATTCTGCTTTCATCCAAAAGTAACACGCATACCCACATCAGATGAAATAACAAATCCAAATGAAGTATCAGTTATATATGAAATGATAATCGATATAGATATTCTATCAACACCTTTGCACAAAATTGAAAGTGTTAATTCTGATGAAAAAGAAATTTTATTTTTCATGGAAGCAATTTTTCAAATTGGAAATGTTGACGAATTAAATAATCACATATACTGTATTAAGTTAATAATGATACATATTGAAGGTGAGCTATGGAATAAAATAACAAATCATTTAAATTAATCAATTAGTTGACAATAGATTTATTTTAATAAAAATAAAAACAAATTTTTATTTGTAATTTCTAATTTAACATATGTTGATAACTTCGACGAAGTTCAAATAGTTTTTGTATTTGAGAAAAATTTATTAATTTCACATCTATCAATAATAAACATTGAAGAAAAAAAAAGAAAGTGAAAGTTTTCGAATTGAATGAATTTATCCAACAAATATCATTTTGAATTTTTCATTTGATGAAAATTTTTCTCTTAACATCATTTAATTCACACTGATAAGATATTATTCATAGAAATCTATTTTACCTATATTTACGATGAAATATAAAACACAAAGAAGTCCATGACGTTGGGATAAAAAACTCATCAAAACTATCGTTTCATTTTATTTTATTGATATGTAACCAATTAATAATAGTAGTATTTTTTCGCACATAATTAAATAAATTAATGATTGGAACAAATTTTTCGTTCTTATATATCATCCGAGCTGCGACTCGATAAGTACTTTGAGGTGTTGATTTAAGTTTGCTGATAGGCCGATCGAACTCAAAATTGTTCACCCATCGCTGACCTCTCGATCTATCCAAATGTGGTAGTCTGAGGGGACGATCTGGAAGTTCGATATCCTCGACGCACCTTTCTCTCATGAATTTTGATGGGTTCTAATAGATTAAATTAGCCGAGATTCAAGCGATCGATGTTCCGAGTGCTCGATATTTTATGAAACTTTCAAAACATGTTTGTTTCATGCGTTCCATTTTTTTCAACCCTCTGAACCTATCATATATTGTTACGGAAGAGAAGATTGAAACATATATATGTTTACGGTTACGGAGCTTGCATATATCATATGAACTACACATAATATTTAAATCTTTGATAAAACTACGTGTCGTCATCAAATATATATAACTTTGACATCTTTTGAATATTCATTGAATGTTTTTAATTAATTTTTTCCAAAAATCTCCTCTGTTCGAATAGTCAGAATTTCGACGAATTTCGAGCGGTCGAAATGTGTCCATGGAGTCGAAAATGAGTTTGTGATGGGAAAATGTGTCCGAGGACTTGATATTCGGTGTCCTACAAGAGGCTCGAAATTTGGACAGAATGGGAAAAACTATGTATTTTCAAGTTTCGACCACTGGTCATATCCATCATTAGCTTTTTGAGGTCTGCTTGGGTTAACTATTCGATTATTTTTTCAAGTAAATAATTCGATAAAATCTTTTAGGATAAAATCTGTATTTGTTGATTTAGATGAACTTATTTATGGAATCAATCCGATCAAAATAAAAAAAAAAGAATAATCAAATTAATGAAACATTATCGATTAATATGATTAATTCAAATGACGAGTAATCAACAGGTGAATTGACTGATCAATTTCTCTATTGACAATTATTAATCGATTGTTTTATTAAAATTGAAGTCAATAAGAATAAAAATCATTGTTCTTTCTCTCATTCTGCAAACAACAATATCAAAATAATTCTCTTCTATTAAATATTATTAAAGAATTCAAATGAGAATATTCATCTTGAACAGTATTATGAAGATTAGGGAGCTGCTGGCCTACGTTTTTGTGATTCTAGACTTGGTCGAGTTTCGACCCGAGTTTTTTTGCCAATATCTAGCACCTTCTAGGTACATTAACATGTGAAGGATCAAGATTATAGGTGTCATTTGGCTACTCTCAGAAAAAAGCCTACGTACAATTATACCCTGTTGTTCAATTGCCGATCTAGAGAACTGTGGATTCACGAAAGTGTGGATTCGAACCTCGAAGAACCTGCAGTTTTCGAATGAAGATATACAAGAGATTCATTTCTACAGCGAATTTTAAATAAAGTACTTCGACTGTTAGACATCTATTTGATTTTTCTTCGGCTCTTTCTATTCATCATATTGAACAACAATTAGAGAAAAAAGTAAACATTCAATTCGAATTCCTATTTTTCGATCACAATTTTTTTTGAAATAACGAAATTCAAATGATAAAAATTCAATTGAAAAATTGATTTTAATATATTTATTTTGCTCAATATGTTTTCGTGTTGAACAAGGTTCATATATAATCGGTGCTGATCCTCGACTAGAAAATATCAAACCATTTAATGACGTTAGTTTAAATTGTTGTTATCCAGAAGAAAAAGAAGTCTTTTTTGATGATTACTTCTATTTTTCGAGTTATTTATGATAATCATGATCAACATTGAGTATTAATCATTAGAAAATTAAATTATCTTCATTCAATGATCATCTCTTAAAATCTACTTTGGAAAATATGTTGAAATAACATAGGTAAATGGGATACGACTCAACCGTATTATCATCCTTCTTGTAATAAGTTCTTTGATAATCATAAAGATGTAGTTAGGGTGTGAATGTGGATAATCTCTTAAAACATCCACACCCTGATGAATATCAAAGTTTGATACATGAAAATGATTCCTTGCTGTGATATGTTAAATATTTATAACCATTTTTTGAGGACTTAAGACTTTCATTATAGTTTATCTTGAATAAAACTGAAGTGATTAATGGAAAAAAACAAAGATTAAAATAACCTTTAAGTTATAGATATCAGATTTGATTAGATTGGGTTTCAATAAAAATTAATCAAAAATAAGAGAAAAAAATAATTAAAAAATGTTCAACTGAAAAATGAGTTTCTTAAAGTTATTCTTATTTGGTTTACTTGATGGTTACAATTTAAAAACAAAAACCACACTTTTATTATCCAGATTCTGAGATTAATTGTTTTATTTTGTTTGAAAATATACTTCACCGGACATGAATGACAATCTGACAACGAGACAATAAGTAAAATGCGGTTACAATCATGACTTTGTTTTTATTCAAAAACAAAATCATATTTCACTACTCCTTATTCATATAAATTTCATACGAAAAAAGCACTTATGTCAATATTTAACAGTTCTTATTTTTATTGTTCTGATATATATTTTTTTTTATTGTTAGTAGTTTTAGCTTTTTTACGCCTCGAAACAGCCGTCTTTTCCTTTTCCTTTGTTTTATTTTCTTCCAGAATGTAACAGAAATCAAGACAAGCAAAAGGAAGATTTCTCTTAAATATAAAACTTAACAAACTGGTGTCTGATATTTTTATTGGTTGACTGTCGTCGCTCGCCAATATATTTGATAATACCTTTTGAAAAGTCATAAAAGTAATGTAATAATCATTCACAATTGAATAACATCGACAATCAGATAACCTTTTCATGTCTGTGATCAATTTGACATTATGCAATCTACTCTTCGTTTTGATCTTAGTAAGACAATTATCTTATTATAATAAGATTTTGATTATAAAAGAAAAATATTTCATATTCAGATTCTAATACATATCAATGAAACATTAACAGGACCATTACAAAATTCGGCAAAAGTACGTTCTGCAGGTATTAAAACGACTAATATCAATTAACAGTCAGAACTTGTAAACAAATCTTGAAGTAGTAGTAACATATTTTTCATAATTATGAGTAATACTACTACTATTGGAGTTGATGCAAAAGGCTCCGCCGATTTTTTAGAAATCTTTCAAAACCATTTGCGAACATTATTGATGCCTGTCATTTTTATATATTATAATACTTGATGAGTGTTATAAAACGACATTAACAAATATCTTCAATTATAAATAAATATATAGTACGTTTTGATTTCACCTTTTATTTTGTCTTCACAGCACCTCCAAGACCGACTGATTACGAAATTCAAACAAAAATTATTCCAAAAGATAATGATGATGAATCAACAACTGAACAATATGTAATTGAAATTGATCTATCATTATTTTCTAATGAATATGGTATCGTTTCGGATTATGTTATCTACGTACGTCAAGGTGAAAATACTTTATCATTTCATTTTATAATCGAAATAAAAATATTTCTTAGATCAAAATAACTTTCAAACTGATCCAGATTTTGTTGGAACATATGATGAAGCTTTGAAAAATTCTTCAATGGATTATTTAGCTAAAAGTATTTCTCTAAACAACCGTATGTATTGGTCTAGACGATAGATTAGAATTTATCTACATTTATTTTTCAGTTAGTACAGTTCAAATACATAATAATAAAGTTCGTATAATAATTGGTGAAGAAACATGGTGTTCGCAGAATTATAATCCTTTTATTCCATGTAATGGCAAACTCAAATCAAATCGAATTTATAAGTAAGTTTATTCATTTTTTTATTTGATCTTTTATTTAAAAATAACTATTCATAGAATTATGGTTGGTGGTTGTACAAATGACGGCTGTACTTTTGTACTTTCAAGAGAGTTTCAAACAAAAAGTTAATAAGAAATTTTCTTAATCTATGATGAAAATATTAGTCTGATTCATTGAAGAAATATCTAGGTTATCATCAATAGCATGGATTGCTGTATTTCCTATTTTAGCTCTTTTGATTCCTAGTATTGTTGTAATGATATGGAAACGACAAGAATTAAAAAGATATTGTTTTAAAAAACAAAAAAAGTAAATGAAAAATGTTATTTATTCATTTTAAAATGTATTATTGATTTTTTTCTTCTTAGAGAAGATAATACTCTAAAGACTGTTTATTTACAACCGTAAGTGAATAAATATTGGTTTAATTAGATTATTTCTTTTTAAAATGAATTGTTTCTTTAATAGCCTAGCACTAATATCATTATATGAAAATAATTTTCAAGAAATTAAGTTTGATATGAAATAAATTTAAATTTTCTTCGAATATTATTTATATTTCAGACCGAAACCTTTAATTCAATATATAAATTTAACAGATGAAGATAAAACAATTATAAATAATGAATTTCAAGTCAGTTATCATTTGCTTTACTTATCTAGAAAAAAAAACAATTGATTGTATTCAATTGTAATAGGACTTTAAAAATTTAGCTCCAGATTCTAATCAATCGATACCTTCTTCACCTTTTGATCGATATGAGGATATTTCAAGTCGAGGCCCATGTAAGGAAATTATCTTCTTAGAAAAATTCTAAAAATATATTTGTTAAAAGGGAAAGAAACTGCCGTTCATTTAACTGATATTCATCGTAAACATGATTATATTAATGCAAATGAAATTCGAGTAAAATTAAACTATTTCTAATCATTACAAGAAAAAACAACATAAATTATAAATGTTTTTTATAGGGTGCAAATAGTCTCAAACAATATATTGCTTGTCAAAGTCCATTAAAAAGTACATGTGAAGATTTTTGGGATATGATTATTCAATATAGCATTAAAAAAATTGTTATGTTAAATGAATTAGAACGAGAAAATTCACAAGATCCTTCCTCAACAGTAATTTTCATTTACAGTGCCTGACAAAATTATTCAACAAATTGTTTTCACTAAAGAATCCAAGTAGAGAAATATATATTATATAACAAATAATGTAAAAGTAATTGGATAAATATCGACTCCTTTTTTTCCTTTGATCGAAGAGTACTGAAAGAGAACTTTTTTCTCAGACATTCATGAATGAAATGAAGCAAGAGTAAAGAGAAGCACCATAAAAAATGAGCTAACATTTTTCATATAATGCAAAATAACAATAAAAAATCTCAAACCTTATATCTCTTTAATAAACATATGTTGACACAAGTATCTTTTTACCAGTTGATGAAAACTTTTCTCCTCGTTTGAACTCGATGTAACTTAATTTTGTTACACATTCATAAACAAAATGACACAAGAAGAAAGAGAAATACTTGCACAACAAATTTGCAATTTTTATATTCCCAACTCGACGAATGTGGATTCCGTATACAACCAATCTTGCCGTATTGCAATCGTATATACCTCTGTGACCGTTTTACAACTTCTTTGTAAGAAGACAATAAACGAGCGGTTTTTTTTCTCCGTATACAGTCGTTTACAACCGTGCTTGTTTGACTTAAGTCGATTTATCAGATAAATTGTGTAAAACAATAGGTTGTTATTTTAAGAAGCAAGATATTCCAAGAAAAACGATTTATAATATATTGAACAAATAAATTTTTTACTAAGAAATGATCGTCCAGTGAAATTTTCTAATCAAAATTTAAAACATTTTATGAAGTCTATTAATAATTATTATGATATCAGTCAGTGTAAATAAGTCAAACATTTCAAAGTTAATCAATCAACAATCTGATATTAAATTTAAAAACTAAAAAGAAATTTGAACCAAAAATCACGATTTGATCATTTTGTTGATGAGTGTATAATAAAATTAAATTATAGAGAACTCAAACAAGGAGAAAATCTCCTATAAGTTGATATGAAACATTCTCCTTCCGACACATGTTTGCTAAGGAGATATAAGGATTAATATTTTTACTGTTATTTTGCTAGTGCTTCTCTATTCTATTGCATCATTTCGTGCATGAATGTGTGATAAAAATAATTTGTATACGGTTTGAAAGAGGAAAAAAAATTTCGTTTTAGTACGTTTCAATCGAAGCGCAAAATTAATTTAGTTAAGACTGCACGAAACAATAGTGTAAATCAGCGTCTACAAAAAGATATGTTTGCCAGTTGTATACGATCAATAAAAGACATCTAGACCGCGTTGGGTCCAAAATTTCAAAGGCAAATCCAATCCGATGCTCTCTAGAGACACCTCATTTTGTAGACGATGATTTAGTCTATCGTTGCATGTAGTCTTAACTAAATTATATTTGCATTTTATAAGTGCTGGAAAACTGATGTTTTGCTTGTTTGGAAATTTAGCATATTTGAATCATTATGTCGATTCTTTTCAATGTTTAAAGTAGCGGAGAAAAGAAAGAAATTAAATCTTGTTGAATAATATTGTTTGCCATTGCATCTATGAAAAAAAAGAATTTGTTAATTATTTTTTATTAATAATAGAGTCAATGTTATCCATATATTCCAATGAATAAAAATGAAACATTAGATTTTAATAGAATTAAAATTAAGGTTAATAATATTGAATATTATCTTGACAATCAACTTGAAATTCGTCGTTTATTTGTTGAAAAAGTAAAACATTCTATTTAAATATTCAGTTTTTAACGTAAAAAAAACCACTTCTATTAAGAATAACAAACAATATAATATTGTTCATTTCTTTTTTACCGATTGGCCAAAATATGGTATTATCAATTGTCGAACTCTAATTGATTTAACTGAAATAGTCAATCAATATGATGAAGAATCAATTAATTTATCATCACCTATTGTTGTTCATTGCAGGTATAAAAGATTTGAAATTTACATCAAATACAATACGTATTTTTCAGATTCATACATGCTGGATTTTCTTTAAAGATTAGATTATAATTAGACTAGAAATTACACATAAAAATTACGGAAATTCGTCTACAGATAACTCTTATGATCATTAGAATATTTCATTTTCGCGATATTGAAAAATCTGTAAAAAATAAGCATGAAAATATTCAGCAAGTGGAGTACTATCGACGATCAATGTCTCAAAAACAAAATGTTCTTTTAAATTTTTCCAATGGATCTTTCAAGACTTTCAGTTAAATATGCACCATAAATAAAATATTCAGCAAAAAGAAAAAAAACAACTTGTGAAAAGGAATACCTTTATAGTTCTTCTATTCATATCGAACTCTACAAAGTAATATATACTCTCTTGAAAACACTGTCTACCATTCGACAAGATTTTCTCGTTACCAAAAGTGATTTTCGTTACGTTCTTTTTTTTGTAATTGACATCAAATTTGAAGCTATGTCAAAAACATCTAATATCGCTCGATTTTCTTACTTAGTTCATCAAAATTTTGGTTGCACGTAGAAAGATCGAAAAATGCCATAGAAAATACTGACTAGCGCAAGAGACATTCTTTATTGTGTGGGATAATACTAACATTCTAACAGAGATCATAAAGAAGTCAAGAACAAAAAAACAAAACTTATCACGACCTATTATGTGTATATTTTCAATATTTCGTAGTTTTATTCAATTTTCAAATATGATCATCTGATAAGAGCAAAGATCTTCTTTTTTTGTGAACTAATAAATGAAATAACTGGCGATGATAACTGATCTACACATTTGAAGAAGATGAAGTAGCTGTAATCATAATGATAAACTTTTAGTTGTATAGTAGTTATTTGTTCGACTATTTTAGTTAAACTCTATCAGGTATTATTTATCACTGTTACTACTGGTTACAGACAGTATAATGAGAAAACCATAATAATAGACTATGAACATCTAAAGTCAGCGTTTACTAAACACATCACTTTCTTTCGATACTAACGAGTATCGACATTTTTTCTTTCAATCTTTCCACATCACTCTAAAATTTCACATCGAGTTTTTTACTAAAATTTGTCGAGTCTGTCCACTGGAGAATAAGTAAACATGCATACGAATCAGTATTTCAAGTGTATAAAGATCAATCATTATGCTGATGGAAATTCATATTTTTTTTTTAAATTTTTATTCAGTTCAGGTACTGGTCGAACAGGAACTTATATTGCCGTTGATATTATAACTCATTTACTTGATCAGTCTAATCAACAATTAAAAACAATGAAACTTGATGTTATGGGGATTGTTAATCAATTAAAACATGATAGAGCAAAAATGGTACAAACAGAAGTATGTCTTTATATACGATATTAATTTAGTTTTTTGTTTTTTAAATAAAATTTTGTAGCAACAATATTTATTGATTCATCATTGTGTAGAAGAATATTTAAGAAAAACAAATCGATTAGATTTAAGTAAGAAAATTTTATTTAAATTATATTGAAGAATTTTATTTTCATTTTAGTAATAAAGGAATCTAATAATTATGAAACAATTGCAGATCGATTGCCAAAACTTCGTGAACGTCGTTATATAGATTTATCTGAATCAAAAGATAATTCAAAAATCGATTCCTCATCAATAATTGATCATGTAAAAAATGAAGACATGAATAAAAATATATCAGAAAGAATTGAAAATGAACAAGAATTAATAGATGAACATGAATATGATTATGTTCAACAACATTATGATTATTTAGATGCTCGCCAATCAATACAAAAATAATTAACAATAAATCGATATAAAATTATTTTGATTATGTTAAAAAAAAATTTCATTGAATTTTTCAATCAATTTTTTTTTCTTTTAAGCCTTTACTCAATTGTGTGAAATAATATATTGATTGTACTCATTCGATTTTTTTTTGTAGCAAAATCAAATAAAATTCCATATGAAGGATGAATAAATTTCTATTTGACTTGTAAAAATCTGTTTATTTTCAAAGATTTATTATATTTATATCTGAATTATTCATAGTCATAAGATGAAAAAAAAATACAAAAATTCTAAAGTTCGAACTGATATCTATTTTATGTTTGCTTAACGTGCCATGTGTCTCTTAATGTAGTGATATGCTATTTTTGATTGCTATCAACTTCACCTAGTTTTTTTTCTTTTTATATACAAGGTAGTTAGTTTCTATATTGTCACAAGTGTCAAGGACAAATGTGCACATTATAAGGAAATAAAAGAAGATTTTCATTTATTTGGAAAATTTCTATATTAATTTTATTTGTAAGAACATTTTTCTATATTTTTTGTTATTTATTTTCAATTAGATAAAATATACGAAACTTTATCTTATGTAATTGAAAAAATTGTTTCTAGATTAAATATGGACTCAATTCATAAATATTTTTATTATTAAAATCAAAAAAAAAATTAGATCGACATAAATCTTATTGGACAAATATTCAATAATCAACATTATTTAAAGCAATTTCCATTGTACAATTAAAGGAAATTCGAAAGTTTCTTAAACATACAACATCACGTAGTTATACGTACGATTTATCTATGCAAAAACATACTTTATTCTAACAGTTTTTTGTTGTTATTTTCAGTGGAGATGTATGATCCAGAAAGATTTTTCAATATCAATGTGATTTATCCTGTATTGAACATGTCAAATATGAGCCAATTTATTTCTGTTTATCAATGAAATATAGATAAGAGATGCACAAAGTAAGCGTAGTCGTGCATCCTGTATCAAAAAAATGTCTTTTCTATTGTCTATTTAATATTTTTCTCACAATAAATAAGTCTACCTGATGCTCAAGGTACAGTAGAATATGACTAACCTGCAAGCTCAAGTGCACTTTTCTCTTATCCTGAATCTACTGTACTCTTCACAGCTGTAATATAAATAAACAATTGTCATATCAATGACGACTTTCGATAGAGTATGAAAAAAAACAAAAAGAGTCACTATGATGAGAAGACTATTAATTGAAATTGAAGATATGAACACAATCAACAAAAATGAGACATGGTCATTATCAGTTTGACTTTGATTCTTTATGATTGCTGCTTTTTGAATAAGTTCTTTTTCCATGAATATATGTAAAAATATTGACTCTTTCATCGCAGATCTAACTAAAATGTAATTAGCGAATAATTCTCTAATTTTATGATGGTGAAATTTCCACCAAGATCAGACTCAAAAAAATTGCTTTCCCAAAATCAGTTTTCCAGAGGTCTAATCTTGTTCCAAAACGAGACCTTTTATTTTAATATCATCTCGCAATGATCAAGAAGACCCTGTCCCATCTAGAATTTGTTTTTGGGAATTCTCATTCATTTACAAGAGAATTTTCCGTTCCTTTATTCCTATTTACTGATGTTGCCGACGATGCATAAACTCAATTTTCTGAAAAACTTAAGTATATTAAGAAAGAACTTATCATAGAGATTTTCTAATCTGAAGAGTTCTCTACAGAACGCATTATTTAATTTTCAAAAATACTGTTTGAATTTGCAGGATGTGTCAATAGAAAACTCATGCAATGAAAGCCTTGGCCATTTTTTTGTGTCACATCGCTAAAACTAGTCTTTCAATAATAACTCGAAAGAATAAAGGTCTATAGAACTGAGTTTTTGCAGGATGTCTAGAATAACTCAACATACATCTGTTAGATTAAAAAAATATTCAAAAGAGATTTTCGAGCTCAGATATATAAGAATTTTTATTTTGTAAAATCACGTCACTAACAAATGAAATTGCTCATATAACCTACGATGCATAAATATCCGCACAGATGTTCGAGATGCGCTGTATTCAAACAGGAAATGCTGGAAGCTCAGCTTTTTCACTCATTAATAGAGGCAAGTATGTACTTTGAAATGCATATTCAGAATAAAATTTAGATGGTAGTGTAAGACATTTTAAATTTTAACGTTTTTGAAACCACTCAAAATGGCTTGTTACCAAGGTAAAAACGTTAGAAAAGTACATTGTATTGAGCTTGAGGAGCTGCGGGTACAAAATCATTGACAAGTTCGAGTCTAGTCCACATTTTTGTGGACCCGGAGCTCTTTAATTGAGTTCAGAAATGGTCGAACAAAACTTGCACTTGGCACTAATTTCGACGTAAATAGAGGCTTTAGTGACGCGTAAGGATTGTATTCATTTGACGTAAACTTTTTTCCAATTACAGCTACTCAAAAATTATATCCCGTGGGCAAGTATTTAAACAAACACATAGCTAAGATATGAAAGAATTCCTTATTTTACCTTTGTAACAATCTGTCTTCTATCGGTTTTGAAAACATTAAAATTTAATGTCTTAAACTAATTCGTAAATTTTTATTTTGAATATGGATTTTAAAGTATATACTTTGTCACTATTTGTAAATGAAACAGTAAGACTTCTAGCATTTTTCGTTCGAACATAGCATACTTCGACATTTGTGCAGATACTGATGCATCGTAGATTATTCTCTATTTAAATGTAAATACTAATAATATTAATGGGACTTGTTTTAATATATGTAAATAATAAATATCCAACTAGAAATATCTATCAATCTGATTGTTTTCATCAAATTATTCTCAATGAAAGATATATTATTATTTTACAAAGTTTATCTCTTTTAATTGGACGAGTATGATCATAAGAGTTGATGAGAATTTGACATAAATATGTCATGTAAAATATCTTTTCTATCAATGGAACTGTTTCGATATGTATATTTGTTCAATTATTTAGTTTAATAAGAGACAATATAAAAGATGAGATTAATAATACAATTAAACAATATAGTTTCAATCAAATTTCATTAATAAATAATGAAAAATCGAAATATAACTTTGTGTTTTTATCGTCATTTTTAGATTTTAACCAAGAAAATAATTTGATTTTCGAAGACAACTAACAAAATATATTTTACAATCATATAAGATTAACATTGTCTAAATGATACTAACATATTGATTAAATAGTAAAGAAAATGGTTATAGACATAAGCAGTTATTTACAATCAAACTTTTCAACTCTGCTTGGTTATATGTTCCGAATTTTCTTCAGAGCTCAGGTTAAACAACTATCATCATACTATTTCAAAATAGTGGTTGTATAGAGAATACTATTTTAGTCAATTCTGTATTTCGGTTGAAACCTATCAAATTCAAAATGCGAAATAGTTTGTAATACCTCAGTTTTGCAGAACATATTTACTTTTTTTTGTTTTATCGTGCATGAAAGATTTTAAAAATTTTGTTATTTGAACCAGCGACATTTTGACTAATGTCAATCGTTAAAGAAACTAGCTATTTAGTGAAAATGCATAGATAAGATTTTGCTTATTGTAATATCCCATTTTGTACAGAATTCAGTGCCCTACGATGATGTTAAGCTGAATCTGTTCCAAAACGCAAACTAAGGATTGCGGCAAAAATGTTATTTTGATTTGTGCACACACAATTTTGAACTTTTTCACAAAGTTTCCCTCAGAGTTATTCAGTCTTACTTCAGAAGGAAAATCTGAACATACATTAGAAAATAACATTCTAATTAGCTGCTTCTGGCTCTAATCAGTTACCTTTTAGTAACCGAAAAATGTATGAATATTGTGTGCGAAGATATTCGTGCTAAAAATTACGGGTCAACGTTATTTTTGAACTAAAAAATAGAGTTTTATTTATAATAAATTTACGGAGAAGAATACAAAACAAATTTCCTTCATAATTCTTAATAAGATGTAATGTTCTGTTAATTAGAATTAATCTATTCCGGTTTATTCTGAACTCGAAACTAATTCGATCTATGAGTTTGTTTTACAATAATCAGTGAATAAATTTTTTGTTAAGAATTTTACAATAATATTTTTAGTCAAATATTTTTGAAACTATTTTAAACAAAGAATTCAATTATGTTTATAGTTTGTTTTGTTTTTTACGATTAAATTCATATCGATCACTGTCCATTAAACACATCTTTTTATAATTTAGTTAGTTATAATCTAGAACTTTTTTCCTCATTATTATTGATTTAATCATTTCTAAACAAATATATTTGAATAAAAAATAAAAATAACTAAAATTCCTTAAGAACTCGTAATAATATGTTCTTTTGTGAAACTCACATATATTTTTGAAGAACATAGTGAGTGTAAATTTAAATCGAGATTTCTGCGGCTCTCTCTCTCTCTCTCTCTCTCTCTCTCTCCTACGCCCGAGTAACCGAAGACAACAGGCATCAGATTCCTTTCTCCGACTTTCTTAGCAACGAAAAAGACCCTCGCTAGCTGCAATGACATAACATAGACTATTCTAGAAAAGTCCAAAGTCTTTCTCGAAATTTGAATGGCTGAAATACTTTTGCCAATATCCGAAATAGTGCACTTTTTCATTTTTGCTCAGATAGAATTGATCATGAGTAATGATATATTGATTTGCAACAGCCATCATGTGATCAGCATAAAACGTGTTAATTGATCAAGCTATAACTTTTGGGAAATAATTAACACCAGTGTTTGTGAGCTTATCGAGATAAATAATACATTGAGACATGTTGTAGATATAATGGTATGTATGGCAGATTTATTTTTCAGATGGTTGGAATAATAATAATGTTAAATTAAGAAAAATAGAAATGAAAAACGACGAGCGAATATCAACAAGGCAAACAAAAAATAGAGCACCAATAAAAAAGAGAAAAAATTTCTGTTCAAAATTTACAAATAAATGCGACAGATCAGTTCTCTGGCAAGTGATCATCCTTGAAAAACAATTATTGTCTGTTAGAGATTTTTCACTTGATGTATTTTGTATTGAGGTTTAAGAACGAGTCCCACATTTTTGCCTCAAAGGGACTATATTGAAAACCTTTTTTTTTTCGAATGAGCAATTAATTGAAATTTTTCGTTAGAAAAAAAATCGTGGAAGAATAACATTTCAAAGAATAATTATTAAACTAAATCATATTGAATATTTTGATAAATTTCAACTTGAAATTTAGAATTTATTTGCTAAACAAGTTATCAAAAAAAATTTTTTTTTTGTCAAGTTGATTTCATAAGAAAATTTCTTTAACAATTATAATGATTATCGTTGTTGTTTATTATTATATGATTGATTAAGATCGAAATGACACGCTTATGAAGCACAAGAATTATTTGATTTACTTGAAAAGATTAGTTAATGTAGATTAACACCTAGTTTTTCTTTTGACTTTTATTTAATGGACACAATACAATCTATTAGTAATCTTATATAAGTGTCTATAAAAGAAAAAAAAAGATGTTAACTGATGATACTTGAAGAAAAAAAAACGAGATAAACAAATAGTTATTATCATGAATTTCCTTTGATTAGAAAAAGAAAAAGGTAACATAAAAGAATGACTACTGATATTCTATTGTTTTTTCTTTTCTTTGTTTAAAAAATGATTCAATGTAAGTTGTTACTATTCTGATATTGTCTATGGTGGATATTAAATTTTTTTTTCCTGTTCTGTTTATTAAAAAAAGAAAAAGGTAATTCTCACTATCATACGATGAAAGATATGTTATGTATACAGGTAAATGTAAAGACTGTCTTCAATAGCACACCTTCTAAAACGTTGCACCTCATTCTTTTTGAATCATCAAATTCTGTCACTCGTCAACAACTTTTCTTCTATAATTCTACTTGTTCTCATGCAAAAGTTTATTACATCACAACACCTATTATACTAACTGCTTCAGTCAAATAGAAGTTCTTATGCATATATCAAGTTGTCGAGTGTACTATTTAATTCCAGTTTTTCTATTGGTAAGAAAAAAAAATGAATTGATTAATGTTAATTAAAATTTATATCTATGCAGATAATCAAATGTATCAATGGCCAAACAACAAGTTTTTCACGAAATTCAAACCGTGTTGAGTCTCTTTCTATAGAAACAACAACGACTTTTATGTCGAATGATACATATAATTCTATTGGCAGTGAGTCATACCCATTTTGAGACCTCTCGTTTTTCTTTTTATTTTAAAGAATATTTTAAATTGTTTTTAGATAATAATTACGAAAGGACGAATAACACGTTAATTAATAGTAAATCTAATGTGGCTAACAATGGTAATCCAGCATTTTCAAATATATTGACTAATGAAACTACAATGGAAAGTACATTTTTGACAGTCACCCATATTGAAACATATACAACATCTCCTCGTAAATATATAATTTATTTATAAAATAAAAAAACTGATTGTAATTCTTTGTTTGTTTTTAGTGAAGACTTGTGATTTTAATAGATCTAATGGTATCGTTGTTAAAAATCGAACTTCATCTATGTTTACAGCTCTTATTACTTATAATAATTGTTCATCGATAAATTCATCTGAATTATTTGTCTTTGTCAATGAATCAGATGTAGAAAATTGTTTTGTTACTGAAGACATATCACATAATATGGATGATACTATTATTAATGTTACTTGTGAAAATATTATGAATAAAGCTGGTCGAGATTGGACATTCAATATTGGTTCTAAATTTTTTCATAACCAAATTATTTTCAATGAAATATTTATCGTTACGTTAGAACCTTTATCTCTTAATACATCAACATATATTGATGTAATGATTGATAAAAATTTAACATCAGCATTAATCTTTATACCAAATTGTACAGATATAAGTGATATAGAATATCTTATATTTCGTTGTAGTGATTCAAATGGGACTCTTTCAGAGAATTGTACATATACATGTTCTAATATTCAATTCGGTTCAATATATAATTTATCATTAGTTCGATTACCTATTCCAATAGCAGATGAAGATAAGAATTTTTTTCCAGAAGAAAATCTTTATAAAGAATTTCAAACAAGTAATCATTAAAAGAAAAAACATTTCTTTTTCCTCTAAAATTTCTTATCATTTAAGATCTTGATAAAGTAACAAACTTCACGTTTAAAGATGATTATCATGATAGAAAAACAGCACAAATTTATTTTAATCATCCACGTGGAAATTTTGATGAAATTTATTTAAATTGTTCTACACAAGATCAACATTGTTCAAATAATATAAGTATATTAACGAATACAACTGGAAATTGTTCTGAGTGTGATTCTATTACGATTTCTCCTATAATAAGAGGAGTTTCATACCAATGTCAAGCAATAACTGTTAAAGAAAATTTCATAAATGTAACATCTGATCAATTCTCTTTCAGAACCGGTAAATGAATATGATCATAATCATTATCAATTGATTTTGTTCATGTTTTGATTATTTTTTTAATCTTAGATCTTGAACCAGTACTTTATGAAAAAGAAGGAGAAAAATGGTTCTCAAATACAACTAAATTTGTTTTTAATGTAACTCAACAAAGTGATTTTGATCGTCTTGAATCAATTTGTATTACTGAAAATAATATATATCCATGTCAAAATTTGGCAAAAGAACATAATCAATGTATAACAACACTTGAAAATGATGGTAATCTTGGATGTAATTATCAATGTTATTTTATTACTAAAAAATCGAATTATAGTAATAAATTTTCCAAAAATTTTACAATGGATATTTGTAAGAATTTGAAATATTTAAATAAATAAAAAATTTTTCTATCGTAATTATTTTAGTTCCTCCAACACCAAATTTAAGTTTAAATAGCAAAACATCTCGATCCATAACAGTTAAGTGGGCAATAAGTCAACCAGCATATGTTGAATGTTTTGAATTACTTCTAAATCAAACTCAATCTGTTAATCTCAGTAAAACAACATTTTCATATACATGGAAAGAACTTTTACCTAATCGACAGTAAGTTTTTTTTATTCTTCTTTGCTCATATTTGTTTAAATTAATATTTTTTTTATTTATATATGTAGATATAAATTTCGTCTACTACTTAATTCAAAGCATATACGTTCTTCTCAACGTTTGTTTGTAAAAACATTAGAGGATGGTACAAATTTTTATTAATGATTACATTTAATTTTTATTTAATTTTATTCAGCACCCGAAAAACCAACTGATGATGACACAATAAATAAAATACTTCCAATAGACAATGATACACAATCGCAAAGTGAACAATATGTCATTGAAATAGATCCATCATTATTTTCAAATGATAATGGAATCATATATTACTATCGGATTTATATACGTCAAGGTAAGCTTTTATAACAGATTGTTATTAACATATTCTTCTGATGATATTTCTTTTTTAATTTTATTGTCTAGATCTACATAAGAATACGTCGGAACCAGATTTAATCGGAACATATTATGCTGCTTTAAAAAATAATTCGATTGATTATTTGGCTTTTAATATTACAATATCACCGCCAAATAATTCTTGTAAATATTTAGTAGAATCATCTTATTCTTATATACATTCATTAATAATTGATTATTTTTTTGTTTTGTGAAACTCACATCTATTTTCGAAGAAAATAGTAAGCAACCGAGGATAACAAGCATTAGACTCCTTTCCCAGAATGTTGATTGGCAGTGACAATAAGACTTAGATTATTCCAAAAAATTCCAAAGCCTTCCTCGAAATTTAAACTTAGGGCATCATATACTAATTTTATGTAAAATTCATTTTTAGAAAGCAGAAAAAATTTCTATTCGAAATGCAGATAGATCAGTTATCCTTAGAAGATAAAAATAGTCTGCTAGGAATTTTTCACTTAGCGTATTTTGTATTAATATAATCAGGTTAAAGAACATATGTGAGTTCCACATTTCAGCCTCAAAGAGATTGCATTGACAAGTTCTTTTTTTTTCTTAATTTTATTTTTCTGCTAGTGTAGTTCTAACAGATGATAATAAACTTCGTTTAATAATTGGTAATGACACATGTCGAAATGATTCTAATGAAAATATTCCGTGTAATGGAAAATTGAAAGCAGATACTACTTACAAGTAAAATTTATTTATTCATATTTGAAATTATTTATTTTATTATGATTAATAAATAGAATTATTGTTAATGCTTGTACGAAAGTAGGTTGTAGTTCTGCACTTTCAAAATCATTTCAGACGAAGAGTAAGTTATTTTCATAATCAATATTTTTTTTTTGTTTTGTTCAAATTATATCTTTATTTTAGTTCAAATTCAACCCCAAAATTCATCAAAAGCAATAATATGGTTTATTATAATTCCTATATTAGTTGTATTGATTGTTGCAATTTTCATTACATCGCAACGAAAACATATTAAAAGTTTATACCTTGAAATCATAAACTCGGATAGACAGTAATTTGATTAAAAATGAAAAATTTCTTCAAAGTAATTGTAATTACTTATTTATTTTCTTGTTTTTTTTTTGTAGATCGTCGATTAGTTCAGAGTAAAAAGAATAACTTTGAAAAGAAATTAATATTTTTAAATGTGAATCCTCTTTAGTTCTAGTAATGAATCAGTTCCATTAAATTCTATCTTTAAAACAATGAGGTGAATTAACAATTGTTGAATATGAAAATTTTTATTTTTATTTTATCTAGACCAAAATTACTTATTGAGTATTTACACATAAATCAAGAAGTTGAAAATGAAATATATGATGAATTCAAGGTCGGTTAACATATATACACAGATTTTTTCTAATTTATATTTTTCTTATTTTATTGAATTTAGGAATTAGAAAGAATTTCTCCTCAATATCATAAATCAGATTATGATCCGAATTTGGCTGTTTATGATCGTTACAAAAATATTCCAGCTCGTGGAACATGTATGGAAAGGCATTCAGAGAAAAAAATCTTTCAAGCTCTTTTTTTTGTTTATTATTATAGGGGAACAAACAGCAGTTTCTTTAACAGGTCAACATCGTTTGCATGATTATATTAATGCAAATGAAATCACAGTAAATTATTTATTTAAATATATATATTTCGAATAAATTTTTTCTTTTTTAACCTTATAGAGTTTTGATAAAAAAAGAACATATATTGCATGTCAAGGTCCATTAGAAGATACATGTCAAGATTTTTGGGATATGATTATTCAATACAAAGTACCCAAAATTGTGATGTTAACTAAATTTGAAGAACGAAATCGGGCACGTAAATAACTATTTTCTAAATAGAAAGTTTTCGTTGCAAAAAACAAACAAATCTTATCTGTATTCTTCTTAAGTCTTTACTTTCTCAGAGTAGTTTTCGGAAGATCCACTAATAAAATAAATAGAATATTAATCTCTCCAATATACTAAGAATCTATCAGATTCTCTGCTCTTAATGGCTACTCCAGGGATCATGTCGAAGAGAAGGAAGATATGTAAAATCTTGATTTTTTTTTCTTTCTTTTCTTTAAGAGATTCTATAAACACTGAAGATAATTTATTTCGAATAAATATTCTTTGAATTTTTCATATGATGACATTCATAATAAATATATTAACTTTATTCTTATTCGTTCTCGATGTCAAATCATGGCAACATGATCCATTTTGCGTCTTATTCTTTGTAATACACCAAACTATCATGGAACTTTTGAAGATTGTATATTAATCACTAGTAGACCTCTTCATCAACCTATATCGAATAATAATCCTAAAACAAAAATGTCTACTCCCTAAAAGTGAAAAACATTTTATTTAAAAACTTTCAAGCTTTTTGGAAAAATTTCTTTATCCTATTTCTATAGAGTGATTCTATGCCTCGTTAACTTTTTGTAATGGATAAAGACATGGTCATTTGAGTAATTGTTAAATAGAGGATAAATGATTAATAGAAATAGCCAAACACATGGACCCATTCTCGGTCAAGAAGGCTAAGATTCTTTTATGATATTTTCGCATTTTTTTGTTCTTCATTTAAATTTTCATCGAGTTTATAATTGAATTATTTGTATATTTTAGTCGAAATGTTATTCTTATTTTCCAAATGGTAAGGGTGAACAATTAAAATTTCTTAATATTATTGTAAAAGTGAATCATATTGAAAACTATCCTCATACTAATCTGGAAATCCGTCATTTATCTATAAGACACGTAAAGAATATCGTTTTTTTTTAAATTTTATTCTTTAATTCAAATAAAATTTATTTAAAGTATGATGTAAAACATGATGTTATTCATTATTATTATACTGGCTGGTCGGACTTTAATGTTGTTGAAGCAACAAAATTACTTGCTCTAATTGAAAAAGTCAATAAACATGGATCATCACCATCTTCAGTTTGTAATAGAACAACAAATAGTTTATTATCAACACCAATCGTTGTTCATTGCAGGTAGAAATATTTGAAATATGATAAAATACCAGATCAAATATATAGATTTCATTTTTCATAGTGCCGGTGTTGGTCGAACAGGTACTTACCTAACAGTAGATACAATTGTTCGTCTACTTGATCGTCCTGATAATGAATTAATGACGTACGAACTTGATGTTATGGGTATTGTATATCAATTAAGACATCAAAGAGTTAAAATGGTTCAAACAAAAGTAATTTAAAAATTGAAATCTAATAGAAAAATAATAAAAGTTATTATTTTTAGGAACAATATTTATTGATATATCGTTGTGTAGAACAACTTTTGAAACAAACTAATCGATTAGATGTTGGTAAGATAATTTCAAATTAAGTATTTATAGATGAAAAAACTATTTATATATTTAGTTTTACAAGAATCACCTATATACGTAAATTTTGGAGATCTTCCATCGAAATTAACTTCTAATAATTATATGAATATTTCAATAGTTAACGATGTAAAAATAAATCGTTCAAATATTGATCCACCACGATGTGATGTTAATTCAGAAAATGAAAGATTGTCTTCAGAACGATCAAATACAATATTACATGTTTATAATCACCAGGATCGATCTTATACTAAAACACGACGACCAACACGTGATTCATTGCAAAATAATTATTATCCTAAAATAGAACATGATAATAAGAACGATCATCCACAACCACGATTACCACCTCGACGAAGTATTAGTATACAACCTTTGCCTAAAATTCACGAACAGAATTTTTAAAAATGTAAACTACTTATTTCCGGTGTGTAGTTTTTTTCTATTTTCTTGTAGTAACTGGTTTTTTTTTCTTCTATTTTTAATAGTGTGATCAATGATCATTGTAATGATAAAAAATAAAAATGAAATTTATTTTTCTTTATTTTTAAAGGGAATTTTCATTAAATATACAGTACTGGTCAAAAATATAAGATCAACTTATTTTTTATGCTTTTTTTTAAAATAAAGATATCAAACATTTAACTCAAATTGAAATAGTGGTTTGAATAGTCAATGAATTTCTTTATCAAATATATTCTATACTGAAATCTCATAGATGGACTATCAGAGGATGGTTTATGAAAAACCACATACGGAACTTCTGAGGCTTCAGAAGACTGTATGAATATTATTTTTTAAGAGTAGTATGTTAAAAATAGTACAATCCTGAATAGAATGAGGTGTCGCTGAAGAGGCAAAAAGCGCGACTTCACTACTTCGAAGTGCGATACTTCATCGTGCTTCAATATACTGAAGTCACGCTCTTTTCTCCTTCGAGTCATTATATGATCCTACAATCTTCCCTTAGTATATTATCAGCATCACAAAAAACAAAAAAAAACTGTAATTTTTAGCAATGCTATGATAA
>CAJNOL010000424.1:121265-141113 GCA_905250125.1 Rotaria sordida
CTGCATCTAACCATGTATAAAAATCGAAAAAATAAAAACTGCTCGAATTTTGCATTGCTTCCACCTTAGATTTTATATTAAAAGGGTGTTATAGTGTGACTCGCTTATATATCTTTTATTTTCTTTCTCTCTTCTTTCCTTTTCATCATCTAAATATTTCTCTTCTCTTGATGTTGTTCAGATATATTCCATTCTTTGTCATGTTTTCTCTCTAGGATGTTTAGTTTTTTTCTAGCTTATTCATATATATATACATAGTTACCATTTCTGCAATAAAGTAATAGCTCTTTATTGATCTGTCAAATCAATCACCCGTTAACAACGGGGTAATACGAATTCATTTCTATATACAAATACGTATTTTTTCGAATTTCATAAAATAAAATATAAAAACAAAAAGAGACAGACCATCTAAAGCAAAAAAAGGTTTATTCACCCAACAATATACTGTTTTTTCATTTTTCTTATTTTTTTCAATTGTAAATAACTTTTCTATTTCTCTAATTCATATAAAATAATGTAGTTTTTCTTTGTTTTATTGCTAAAATATGAAATTACTACTGCTACTTAATGAATTAATTATTGTACATTTAATAGTATAAAATTACTCAAATAAAGTTTTTTTATTACTCAAAAATTATTGCTAAATCGTATTTTAATTATTGCTCATTCCAGTATTTTTATTGCCCAAATGAATACTAGCCAAAAGAAACAAATTAAACCATGGTATAGTACACATTTTTTCCAACCTTCGATTTATTCTCCCTCTCTCCATCGATTAAGCTGCTTGAGCGATGAGTGAGAGAACAAGCAAAAAAACGATAATATAGGTATGAAAAAAAGTAAGATATCTCAATACTATATGAACATGTGCTATTTTACGTATATGGATGAATGCACACAAGCCAAACTTATTTTTTCGATGTCTGTATAAACAACGTAATGCTTTCATTTTTTTGCATAGAATAGCTTCGATTTATTACACCATTACTCTGCTCGTTAGTACAAAAGATTTCGTAAGAATACACTGAGCAAACGTAAGTTTTTTTAAAAATTAGATACTCTTCAGAAGACGTTTTTCATCATCAGTGTCCAGCGGATTTTTCTATCCTTAAGTAATACCAATAACGAAGGAACATTCCCAAGTAATCCGCTCTGTTCACATTCATATTATGCCCATTTATAGAGGACTATTGGATTAGAATAATCGCCAAATGGTTTGTGCTCTTGTTGGGATTTGACTGACATATTGAATTTTTAGTGAATTATTCCTACAGGACATTAATTTTCGAATAAAATCATATGTTCTACTGACATATGAATCTGTCAACATATCAATACTTTGCATCATATATATTTGTAGAATAGTACCTTTTTTGAAAAAATTTGTATTTCAAAGATGCAATATCTAAAAATGATAAAACTCTATATATAAGCTAATCGTAGCAAGACCTTCATGTTGACAAAGTTTTAGATGAAAATTCGAAGATATGATTTTACTCGAAAACTAACGTCCTATAGGAAAAACTCACGAAAAATTAGAAATTTCGGCCACATCTCAACAAGAGCATGAACTCTTTGGAGATTATTCTAATCTAATGATCGCCTACATATGGGTATAATATGAATGTAAACAGCGCGGATCACTTGGGAATGTTCTCTCGTAAACTTGTGTAATATTGTTTTTGTATCACAGTAATTATTTTTCAGCCGACAAAAATCTTTGGAAGTTCTGTATGAAATGAATAGTAGACATTAATTATTGTAGTGTCACTTTTCTCACCAAGCGTCCATAGTAAGAATTGTCAATACGTTTTGTGAGTTCCAACGTAGAAAAAAGTCGTTCAGAATTGTATTCCTTTTAGTACTTGAAGAGATTTGACCTCGCTAAAAGTTAGATATGACGCTGTGCAGAAAACAATTGCTTCATGAAATTTTCGTGGAAGAGCTTCTCTTCAACTGGATTTTGTGAAAGAATATGCTTAGGGTATTATTTTCAGAACGAATAGTTTTAATTAGATAGTAGCTGTTTTTGCGATATCAACAGAATTCGAGCTGGTAGCTCTTGAGAAAACCTTATTTCCCCATAAAATACCTCTGTGGTTCGGATTATTCAGAAAATTTTCAAGTCACAATGAAGAAGTGTGATAATAGGCTCATTTGATGCTTGTATTATTCGAAACCCTATGATGAAGATAAAAATTATAAGAGATTTTTCAGGAAAACAAAATGAGCATGCAGATTTGAAGAAATGACAACTTTGTTGAAATACCTCTAGCTCTAAAATTTTGCTATGTATTTTTCTGTCACGACGAATGATCATAAGTGCAAAGCAATTTAATTTTCCCATGATTCGATAGCGAATGCATAGCGCTAGAAAATAATGGTGCTCTAGCATAAATGACCGCCTAAGTTTTTGCTCGACATCTATTTGCATTTTGATAGCGTCGAACGGAACTTTCTCAACAAAGTCAACATTAAATACCCTTTAAAACCCTAGAGAAGTAATGGCTATAGACAGAAAAGTAACGAAAGTGGCATAAGAATGGTGCAAATATGGGATATCAACAATTTTCATGGGTTGATAGAGCTCATTTATATTTGTCTGCTCTTGTTTCAAACCATAAAGACAAATTAAACAAACATTTCTGTTGATCTTTGAAAACTGTGCTCTGTAGTGTGCATAAGGGCTCTTCGAGAGTGTGGGTGTGATTCGAAGGTTTTTCCACACTCATACTTACATCCAAATATGCAGAAAAGTTAGAATAGAACTCCTTAATGACAAACCTCTATGTCCTTGCAAACCTTTTCGTTCTGTAAACAGGTATTTTTTATACCAGAAAGACGAATTCTCGGGTAAAGAGAAAATGGAAAATTATTACCTGTTAACCTCGATGATGACAAGAAAGAAGAACTAACTCTTCAAATAAGGGTAGGTTTCAGAATAAAACCTAAAATATGGGAATTGCTTTTATCCTCATGTCAAAGTTGTCTTTTGTTTATAATCATCCAAAGTCGCGCATTGACTAATTGTGTCTGCAAAAAATGTGACCAAAGATTATATCATGGATATTATTGATATCGAAAGTCACTGACATGACATGCGAAACAAAAAAAACTAGGCGCATATGTGTCTTCTTTTCTCTCGTTCCGCCTCCAGTGTGTTATATACAGCACGTATCGAATAAAAATTTATTCATTATATCCATATGCTTATTCAAATAATCTTTGCATATTTCTAGTCGAACCAGCCTTTCTGCATTCAAAGAAAGTCGTCATGTTATATTCGCGTGTGTTGATAGTCCTCACATTTATGGTGCTTATCTTCTATGTGGGCATTGCGGCTTCTAAAAAACGAAAATCACATATAGATTTTCCAACTCTTCCGATGCATGGAATAAAGAAAGTTTGTCGTGATGTCAAGCTTCGCGTCAATTCTATTCAAGAAAGCCGATGTCCAAAAAACGTACAATGTATCTGGGCTGGACAAGCGAAGGTGCAACTGCGTCTTTTAAAAAAGAAGGCTTCGCGTACTGTAGATCTGATTATTGGTGCACGACCTCAAAATAGTGCTCAAGTGACTTTGGGTACAGCTGCGTACAATGTTACCCTTCAAGATGTTGTCCCATATCCTGGAACGGATAACACGCCATCCAAAGCCGTTCTTCAAATCACGTGTCCATAGAATTTTTCTGGGAGTTCGAAAAAATAGTGTGACATGTATTGTTTTTCTTAATATGTTAACGAAATATACATGAAATTTATCTATACTTCACGCGTGAGCGGGAACAGTGAAACAGAAAGCTAGTCTCTCCATGAATAGGAGTTTGATGCTTTTATAACTTGCAGCGTTCATTTTTCAATATTGTGGCAATTGATCGAATGATTTTGGATCCGCATAGTCATATTGTTGATTTCTTTTCTGAAGGCCTACGAATACTTTCTCGAGAGTCTCACTTTCTTGGACTGATAACGACTTTCGTGTGAATCTTCTTTTCATCATTATCTTCAATAACTCTTTGAACTATTTTTGTCGCTAAGACAACTAATGATGCTTTCCTAGTTGCATGGGAACAGTACAGATGAGTACGAAACAGAACTGCATAATAGGTATTATTCATCCACAAATATCTTATCCTGTGTAGGTTGATTCTGTTTCTTCATTAATCATCATGAGTGACACTATATTGTGTAGGACAAATACTGCAATAATGTTATAAGTAGAAACGAATATATTGTGATTTCATTAATACAAAAGACTTCGTTTTATTTGTTTTCATCACCATCGTTGTTGAATACCGCAAGTAGCCCTCGGATTGCTTCTGGTTATACTGCATTACAAGAATAATAGAAACGTGTTCTTTTGTTGAGATTCTTAGCCGTCGTGCACATGATAGGCATTACATTTCTTTCATGTGGCATCCGAGGCGCAGCTTTTTCTTCTCAATAACCTTGCTCTCTTAATGCATATGTACGTCATAAACAGAATCAACATCCTCTTACAAACACTGTGTGCTTTTACACTAACCCAATCCACCTAATTATTTATTGCTTAACTTGAGTCCTATTTCAAAGTTTTACTTTGAGCAGAGTTCATACAAGGTACTCTACATATTGCCTATATCAAGCTTCTCGAATTACCAGCATGAGTTTTTGAGAAGTCTGTTTAACATTTGTTTTGACAGAAAAGAAAAATTCAAAATTTTTCCATGAAAGTAGATATTTTTGAATGAATAATTGTTTCCACCAATCAGAGATGTCTGTCGCGCCGCGGTGAGTGCCGCTGTGACAGAGGCGATGCGTAGTGTCAACATAGGGGGCACTCCAAGATTGAGCGGATCTCATTGATTACTAGCAACAGTTCCAATTCAATATAGGGTGAATCCATGAGGTTTCTACCATTTTTCAGGAAATTTTTTTCCATTTTAATAATCTAGTTAGACGTAAAATTGTCGAAAACGATGTGAAGTAATAATTACAACCTTTTTAGACATACAGAGTGTGGAAATTCACATCATTTGTTAGGAACACTCCACACATATACAGGGTATTCCATAATAATGAATGATAAATTGTTAATCATATTTTTCATACTTTTTATTGATATAGAGAGCTGAAACTTTCAAAAGTAAAAGACCTTGATTAGATATATGAGTGAAGAGCGCGCCAATTGTATCATTCGGGAAAAAATCGAAGAAACTAAACTTAATGATAAAGGAAAAGTAAATGTTGTGTTTAATAGGGCGATATCAAACATGTATAAAAATAATATTTTCTCAACACTTTCATGCACTGTGGTGGAGATTTATGATATTACAGCCAATTTCTATATGCTCCAACGGTCTTAGTATAAATTAATTCCACTAAAGTCACTCAGCACTTTGTTAGTAAAATTATTTTACATGTTAAAAATTTTTTCCTAGTATTTCTCTTGATACTCAATGAAGTTTGTTTAAATAAAACTTGTTTAAAACGAAATCCCAATGACGTTAATGTCGCTCTACACTTTGTTAGTAAAACTGCATTTTCTCCCGAACGGAAAAAGATTTTTATTTGACTTTTTGGAATATTTATGTACTCTGTGAGGTAAAAAAAGGATCAAACTTTAATCACGAACGATTTAGTTTTCATTGAGTTATAGCAATGAGAAAATTGGAAATGTCGCTTTACATTTATCGTCAACATAATCTTTTTTAACTTCGCATAAAATTTTACTGTTAACGAAGTTTATCAGACAAACTTTTTTTCTTGTCAAAGTGTTTTTCCTCCCATTTCTCTTTGATATCCAAGCAAATTTCTTCAAACGGAATTTCTTCAAAGGAAATACCAGTGATATCAATGCTGCTCTAAACAAAAATTGAAAGTGTCTCAACACGCATTGTCAATGGCTTTTCATTCATAAAACTTTGTCTAAAGCAAAAAATAACAACATATTCCGAAAGTACTTGACGAGCTCTACATGTCTAGCTAAAAAAGTAATTTAAAAAAATTGTAGTGGGATAAAGAAAAACTGATCTTCTTCCAGCAGGTGACGTTGGAAGCTAGATATTTTACACTGTTGCTATGATATCTCATAAACTAAAAGAGATGGAAACCTGATTTTTTCAGAAGTGAATGGTCATCTCTAAACCTGTAAAATAAAAAATGATTATCAAAATCGGTTGAGTGAAACTGAACTTATAGACATTTTTCTTTGCGAGATCCAACGATACAATTGGTGCGCTCTTCACTCATATATATAATAAAATTTTCAGCTCTTTATGTCAATAGAAAATATGGAAAATATGATTAAAAATTTATCATCAGTTATCATGGGATACCCTTTATATATGTGGGGTGTTCCTAAAAAATGATGTGAGTCTTCACACTTTGTATGTCGAAAAGAGTTTTAATTATTAGGTCAAACCGTTTTCGACAATGTTACGTCTAACTAGACCATTAAAATCACAAAACAAGCTTTCTTTCAGAGCATTGGCACAGAATACTCTTCTTCTAAAAATTGTTAGAAATTCACCGGATTCATCTTATAATGATATTAGTAATATTTCAAACATATTTTGAATACTATCGCGGTAGCAGTGCATGAGCTTATATTGTCTATGTCTATGGCAGGTTTTCAGCTGCAATGGACATCTTTGCAATCAATAAATCTCCTAAAGACGTTCACAACCAGTCAATTCGAGATGAGTATGTGGATGTGTCAGTGACACAAGTTATTTCATCCTGTGAATTGTAATGTAAAAATAATCACTGGTCAGTGAGATTAACTGTCAAGATGTTTCAAAAGAATGTACTGAATTGCAAGTAGAGCAGGTCGACTACACATTCTTTACTGAAACACGATTGGGAATGAATATTGAAGTATATAGCAAGAAAAGTGAATTGCCCTTACGGACCATAACGGACATTTTGACTTTTTTCTTCTTTTTTCTTCTTGTGGATCGTGATCAGCATAGCGAGAATCTTCATGCACAATAAAAGCGACTCCGTCGTGTTTCACATTTAATCTCTTAGAGATTACACTGAAAGCTTTTATCTGTATACTGGACGAAGCTAGAAAAATCAATGCCATTTCATATTGTAGTGTGCTGAACCAATGTGAAAATCAACATATAATTTGAAATTCTCGGTATTACATCAGTGTGTGCTCTCCGTTAGGTATTTTCCAACTAATCGAAAACAAAAAGATCTCAGTATAAACTTTCCAGGGTTTTTCTTTAGCTACATATTCCTAAGTCCACACGTCGCATCGATCCCGAAAGATATCTTCCAATTGTGTCACAGAAAGAGATTTTTAATCTGTCTGGAGAAATTCGAGATGTAATTTCAGTGATCACACACAGTCCTTCAGTCTTGGGAGGAAGTAAATCGACATCAAGTGAACGCTACTTGAGATGTGTTTTTCCAGAATGATTATCTCTGCTCTGAATTGGTAGAGTATTTATCATTGTGAATTCAATGGACAGTGTGATTTGAAGTAGAGAAGAAAAGAAAGCACGGTGAAATCATAATTGAGTGTGGATCCGAGTGTAGGTGTGTGTGTGTGTGAGATGTGGAGTTAGGTATTGGTGTGAATATGGGTATAGGTATGGGGTACAAGTGTCAGTAAAGTAAAGACTCATAGCCATAGTCACAGTCACAGACCTAGACCAAGACTCATACCCACGCCCTTCTTATTTTGTTCCATGTAAAATTTTCTATTTTTTTGTAATATTCTCATTTATATTTTGATAATGAAGTTTTATTCTTCCAAATGTCGATATGTAATAAAATAAATTTAAAAAAGTTTGAGAAAAAAAAACAAATTCCTGCTTCTTTTCTATCAAATTTAAATAGTAATGCTATATGCTGCTGTAAAATCATTACTATTAAATTATCCTCTTTCGATCTGGACATCAGATTTTGGTTCTCAAGGTGTCCCGCATATATAGATGGCACTATTTATCTCCAGTGCTCAGGTATTGTGGCTGTGTCGCCACCCACCAACAATGATCTTGAAAATGCGACTTGGGCATAAAAAACAAACTATATTAAAATGTCTACCTCTTTTTGTTACTTCGAATGATAAGAATAATAATCTTCAAAAAAATGTCTCCACACGTGGCTCCCTCCCAAGTGCATTCCTTGTTATTGATTCGATGAATCATCAGACTCCGACTATGTACTAATAGAGAATAAGAAAATAAGGTCTGCGGAAGTGAATCAAACATGTGAACCAAGCTTAATAGGGTCATTTCATTGATGATTATTAACTAAAACTAACTGATGTTAGGTGAAATCATTCAAGCCTGTGGCTAGATTAATGTATCATAACGAATTCGGAGATCAGTCACGACTTATCTCCTTCATTCGTTTTAGAAATTCGTTAATCGTACTCTATTATTAAATAAAATTTCTAATTGATAAATAGAGAATAAAATCGATCCGTTCAACAATAAATAATTAATTTATGTACTAGTAGCTGTCCTTCTAATTAGGAGACACAAGGATACCACGGTTATCGTCCAAAAGAGGTATACATATATATATCCGACGTACAATAACCACATATATATGGACTCCCTATTTTCCAAAACTTAAATTGGCTAGTTCGAGTCATCAGACGATACTTAAAAGTTATTTTCTCCAATAGAATTCACCTATTTCGACTCAAATAATGAGAATTTCAATTAGTAAAAACATCAACACACAAAATAATGGGCATTTGATTTTGAGAAAATCATCAAGATGATGAAAAAAAAAGATAAAATAATTCTTCAATGTTACAAACTGCTTCAATTGCAAAGAACATCTATTGAAAATCCTTTTGATATTAAAGAGTCAGAGGATGAATCATGGACTATGGATTCGAGTTTAATTCACACTGAATGTAGTTCACTTCTGACGACCAGAAAATAAAACGTTTTATTCTCTTACATAAATCTGCAAAATTTCATTGATTCCAAAAATGACCTATCAAATCAACGAAAAACATTTAATTCATAACTTTTTTGTGAGTATATTCTACTGTCTGTTTTTGTTGTGCCATATCCATTGACAAGCTCTTCTTAATCTTTCATTCAAAATCATTAGTTTCTGTTTTTAATATCTTGTAACTTCAGTTGTTTTTATGTTTATTTTTCATACAGTGCTCTTCTACCTTAGAATATCTTATTCCTTTAAATGCATTTTGATGTTCAAGTTTTCTTTTCTCAGCTCCCCTGAATGTTTTATCTATATATGAAACTTTTTAACTGATGCGATCAGATTGATGAATAACTTGTTTGTTTTCATTTTTCTCTCGATATATGGAATTAAAAATTGAATTAGTTTTGCTTTGAAATTTAAAACCAAACTTAATCTTTTTCGTAGATAACTCTAATAACATTTTGATCTTCTTCGCTAATAAATTAGAATAGTCATTATAATAAGGCATTGAAATATAAACATTATCTCCGTTAGTTGATTGTTTTTGTTTATTGTCATTTTTATTTAATTCAAATCTTTTCAGTGCTTTTTAAATTACATTCTAATGGTAACAAATAGCTAGAAATATTCTTCTGTAATAATCTAATTCTTTTTTTAATAATAATTCAGATGAACATAATCTTACAGCTCCAGTGCTCAGACATTTAATCAAGTTAATTTTATATTGTTCTGATTCATTACTAGTCCATTTCAGAAATAATTCAATATCAGTGGGTATATGATAAACATATGTTATTAAAAATTTTTCTTATCTTTCTATCATAACATCAAGGAAAGGTAATTCATTATTTTGTTGTACATCCACTGTAAATTTAATGATTCTTTCTAAATTATTCATAAATTTGTTAAAGTTTAGTATATCTTTTTGCCATTAATTAACAGCAAAATATCGTCACCATATCTGTAATAAATTTCAAGTTTCTTTCCATTCTATTTATCTATACTCTCTTCTAAATTACTCATAAATAAAAGTGCAAGAACAGTGACCAGTGGACTGTCCATTGACACTCTATATACCTAATCGTAACGTATATTGTTAAATATGAAGTTAGAATGTCTTATATAACAATTAAATAGTGCTTGAAGATGTTTATTATTATTGTTTTTTAATTGTGGATTATATATTTTAATGGTTGTTATACCAATTTTTATATCTTTATTCAACGATATGTTAGTAAAAAGTGAACATACATCGAATGAACACATAATTCAGGTGTTGTCTTATGTTGTTTAATTTCCTCGACAAATTCAAATGAATCTTTAATACAAGATTTATTGCAAGACATAGCAAGTGCTAATAACTTGGTTAAATATTTCACTGTACTAAAATTATATGAATTGAAACTAGAGATAATTGGTCTTACAGGTTGAGTCAGCTTGTGTAATTTAACGAGGAAGTAAGCTTTTGGTGTTCTAGATCCTTTATTAGGTCTCATTACTTTATATTGTTCTTCTATAATAAGTTATTGTTCTCGCTTTCCATTTAAATTGATGGAAAATTTTTTGAACACTTTTTTGTCATTAAGCAATTCGCTCTTTTTATTATGTAATATAGTCTTCTCTGTTCAAAATGACAATTGCATTATTTTTATCAGCCTAAGATATTATATGGCTTTTATCATTGGATAAATTAGAAATGACATTTGTTTCTTCTTTTGATAAATAAAATATGTCATATCTTAACTGTTTATTTAATTTACCTGGAAAATAGTTTAACATGTATTTGACCTTTGAAATTTTCTCATGAGATATGAATAATATGTATTTATTCAAAATAAAGTAAATGTATTCTAGCTGAGCTTTAATTTTTAATGTATTAACATTTTTAATTTTTAGTACATATTTCCATCCATTAGGTAGTAAATCTTCTTCTGCTTTCGATAAATTATGATGTGAAAAATTATTGACTAATTTTTTTATTAAGTACATTATTATCAATAGATACATTCATTCTCATCAATTTATCATGTTATTATGTGGTTATCATCCGATGTTCTTTCTTAATTAGTTCATCTAAATTATGATTAATTTTAATCGAAATGTAGTAAATTCACTTTGTTTCTTAAAATAGTTTATTCTTGATTTATAGCCAATTTGATGTTACGTAAGTCTAAATGTTTTCTTCTATATACATCTAATATTATTTTTCTGCTATTTCTTTATATGAGTTTGTTTTAACAAAATTTTTACTATATGATTTGAATCTAATAATTTTTGGGACAACGTACAAATTCTGTAGACTTCTCAGTACGTAGTGATTTGAGTTTACTTTTTTCTAACGTATGATACAACTTCAACATTTGTCGACCATACTTCCTCTGTATGATGTTAATAATAGAATCAGTATTTCTTGTTGTTCAGTAAATGCATTTGATAATAAAAAGAGTAAAGAAATTTTCACCGAATGATACATTTTGTTAACAATCATTAACATCATTAGCTGAAATAAGAAAATAAGTTATAATAGATTGTAAAAATTAAATCAAGAATTACCCATATTTAAGATAGAGAATAAGAAAATAAAACTCATGATATTAACAGTTCTTAACGAAACGTTTCAAAAAAATTGTCGTTTAGTAATAATTTCTTTACTTCTTACTATGAAATTCACTTATCGAACAATAAGAAATACTAATTCGTTGGAAACTTATATTTTCTTAACATTTTTCTACAAGTTCCCCTCCATCTGAAGCCACAAATTCAGCTCTGAGTTAGTTGTTAGAGCTGTTCTTGGTTCGTGACGCCTTATTATTATATGTTTCTTTCTTATAAAAACTCACATTGTTGCTCTACAAAATCTATCTCATAAAATTTCGATGGAAGTATTCTCATTATTTTTAATATACTTTTAGGCATTTCTATCAAAATAGTATACTAGAATATGATATGTACATTTTTACAAGCTTTGTCACTCAAAATAAGAAGTGACAAAACTAAATTAAAAATCTTCAGTTGAAACTAGTCAATATAGACAATGAAAATCAAGCTGACTAAAGCAGCTTCGATCAATTTTCCATGCAACTTAAGGAAACAGTAGATATCAAATAACTTGAATCCAAACTTTGTTTCCCGTTAAATTGCATGAAATGTTATGAACATTTGAAGATTCAAAGCCTACTTACATGCATCGGAATCAGAAGCATTACTATTTCCTTGTTTATATGATGGTTTCAAAATTAAAGTTCAAGATTAAAAATTAAGTTAATTAATTAAATTATATTTAATTTAAATAAATTAAAACCATAATAAATTATAAAACTTTAAATTAATTTTAAATTTGTGACGTTTCGATAAATGGTGTTGTCTTCATCAAACTCATAAGAATATGAAATTTGTTTTTCCACCATCTCACTATCAGTGTCTTGCACTTCCACAATACACAATTTGTTCTTTCTTGAGTTGCAATATCAGTTTTTATTTTTGCTTATGATTCATATAGTAGAGGAAGGTGTAATTCATTAATGTCATCTCAACGATTTATTGCATTATTCATGGTTGAATAAATTGCTTCTTTGATTCGTTGTTTTTTCTCAACCAATCTCGTTATCGATGACGAATGCTTCTGTTAAATTAGACATATATTTATAACACTTATTTTGATGATGTTGAACCATCTTAGAATTTAATGTTGTTTCGTTCTTTTTAATTTATCTTTTATATTGTGCTATTCGTTTTTCGAGACCAACTTTGGTTTCTTCATTGTAAATAGCTCCACAAGCACAATCTATTTAATAAATGTTTGATTTTAGTTTTCGTTTAGTTATATTGGTACATGCTCTTTGAAATTTACATGAGCATTAGAAGAATTCTTTAAATTATAATTGTTCTAGTTTGCTTTTGAGTACTCCAATTTCATGTAGGAATGGCAAAGTAATTTTATATTTCATAACATCTTTTTTATTCTCTTTTCCATTTTGTCTATTGTAGTAATGAGTGATTTCATGATGTTTGTTATGTATTTATCTATTATATACGTTGGATAGTCTGACTTGATCAGAGTCTCTTTTAATTTGTTCAAGTCATTTTGCTAAATTTTTAGTATTCTTTGTCGTTTCAATTATTTTACATGTCATATTTTTAATGATATTCATTTTTATATACCTTTTATGATGTGAGTTATAATTTAAAAATCTGTCGGTTGCTGTGTCTTTTCTGTATCATCGAACATCAATGTTGCCATCTTTCTTTTTTGATAATGTGATGTCCAAAAAATCCATTAATCCATGATTTTTGTATTCGTAAGTGAATCTTGTTTTACTTCTTAATTTATCGAGGTCATATGCGTATGACTTAACTTCTTTCTCCTTCATTGTTGTTATAATGAAAATAGTATCTACATATCTTCATAACCTTAATGATTTATTAACTTTTTCTATGTGTTCTTTCTTATGATCGGCCATGTAGACATCCACCAAAATGGTCGACAATATATTTCCTACGGGTAAATTTTGTTTTTGTCTATAAAATATCTCGTTGAATTGACAATAACTATTGTTTAGTGATAATAATAATATTTGTTTTAGATCTATTATTGTTACGTTGGACATACAGATATTTTCCAAATTGTCGATAAAGTTGATGGTTATGTCTACTGTTCTGGTTACAAGTATGCTTGTAAAAAGATCTTGGACGTATAGACTTATGAATTGGTATTCGTTGTCTATTTTAATTTTAGAAATCTCTTGGATGAATTTGGATACGTTGCATACTATATTATTCATAGTTTCTCTTAGTTGTTTGATGAATAAAAATGCATATGTTGATAATGGTGAGAGGATCATATTTCTTGTACTTAGAGTCATTTTCATATGATGATCTTTTTTATATAGTTCTGGTTGGTCTCTAATGTTCGGAGGATGATCGATCGATGAAAATTCATTTTTCATATTTTTATTATTGCGATTGAATTTTAATAATTCATTAGTAGGTTCGATGATTTTATTTTTGATGATGCTAGTTAGATCTTTTATTTCTTCGTATATGGATTAGTCGTTTATTTTTCTTCAGTCTTATTTACATATTCTTGATTGTTCATTATAACAATTTTCCCCTCTTTATCTACTTGAACTAGGATGACATTTTTCATATTTTTCAATTCTTTCAATGCTTTTTGTTCTTCAATATTCACATTATCATTTTTATTTTTAGATCTTTTCCACTATTTAATGAAAGTGAGGATTTCGGATCACGACTACTTGTTTTGTGATTGTTAGTGTCATACATAATAAAGATTCAGTGTTTGATATTATGTAAATTGGATTTATCGAGTTCGATATTAGTGCAAATTTTAATCCTTTTAATAATACTTGTAATTGATTTTTTTCTCAGTTTTATATTTGAATTATTTATCATATTTGTTGTAACTATATCTATTGTTGACGTTGTTTTTATTTGAATGACTTTTTGTTTATTCATTCATATGTTAAGTTTGTTTTTATGTTTCTTAATCAATCTTTTTTTATTTTTATCATGTTTATTGATCCACTTTATATCATTTTGTTTATCTCTTTGAGGATAAATTTCTTTCATGAATCGGTTGAAAATCTTTTCTGGTATAGCAATATCAATCATTATGTGTCGTTTTTCTTTATATTACCATTCTAATAGGTTGTTTCTAGTTTCAGTCTTTGTTTAATTTAATATTTTATCATTTTCATTAATATTAGTTGTGTTGTTCAAATACATTCCTTTGAGAATTATATCTTCTTTTTACATTTATAGCGGTTGCATACACTCTCATTTTGTAGAGATTTTGAAATTCATTAAGAATTACTAGAAAGGACATAATTATTTGAATTTACTGGATTTTATCTTCCTTATTTACATTATGTGTTTTGAATTAAAGCTTAAGATCAACAATTAAGTTAATTAATTGAATTATATTTAGTTTTAAAAAAATAATACAATAAAATAATACAAAAATAATTTTATGAAACTTTATATTAATTTTAAATTTGTGACGTTTCGACAAATGACGTTGTCCTGATCAGATCCATAGGAATGCGAAATAGGTTTGTATTGATTTTTCCTTTTTATTTTATTTTCTGTCAGATGTTTAACATATGATAGTGAGACAGAGGAACAAGACAAATAATCCATCTCTCCTACTAGTATGCGTCTTGCCGTACGACTATCACATGTTAAACATATAACAGAAAATAAAAGAAAAAGAAAAGTCAAAACAAATTTCACATCCCTACGGATCTGATCAAGATAACGTCATTTGTCAAAACCTCACAAATTTAAAATTCATATAAAATTTGATCAAATTATTTTTGTATTATTTTATTTAAATTAAATATCATTCAATTAATTAACTTAATTTTTAATCTTGAACTTTAATTAAAAACTATAATATAAATAAGAAAGACAAAATTCAGTTAATTAAATTGAGCGGACGAGTTGATCAACAATACATGTGTTTTCATCTTTTTGGAATGAGTTTTTAGGGTGAAAATGTCAGTTTTTCCCAATCACCTACTTTTTGTGAAATATATGTCAATTTTTTTTGTTTCCTTCAATTGTCAAGTGTTTGTTTCGGATTAAGTGTGAAGAATTGAATCTAAGAAGGTTATTGATACATGATTTCTCTATTTTCAGTATCTCACGCTGAATCTGAAAATAAACACTTTTGAAATCTGAAGCAAACAAAAAATTGACCTATTTATCATGAAAAGCAGGTCATCATCAAAAAATCAGAAAAATTTTCCCTGAAACTCGCTATAAAAAAATATAAAAGCCAATATTCTTGATCAACTCGTTGCATTCTATCTAATCTTATATAAAACGAAGGGAAAAAAAATTTGTTTTAATTTTGTGTCTCTGACATCTTAACTCATTTAATTATAATCAATTGAATTTTTTTCATTCGCAGTAAATAGCGAATATCTCAATCGTAAGTCTTGAATCGTAGTTTGGGTTATTGCTAAATCGATCATGTAATTTTTTAGTTAACGATTTGGAGGTAGATGAAGGTTACTAGATGACTCATAATCGTCATCTCATGTTTCACTACTAATATATTCAAAAAGTAACTGCTGAGAATAAGATACATTGTTTTTCAATGAATCATTGCTCAAGAATATTTTCTATCAAGCATAATTATGCATGGACAGGTATTTATGAGAACGACAACTCGCGAACATTTTTGAATAGACATTTTCCAAAAGACAGTTAAGCCTCAATTCTTCCAATTAATTCGATCAAAAATATTATGTATTTAGAGTATATGATATGGAAAAACATCTGCAATTTTCAAGAAAATCTAGTGAATTCTAAAAAAATAAATCTCGGTACGCCTTCACATTACAATATTAGATGAGAAAGAAACGTCTTATTTTTATCGATAGATGATTTGTCCTTGTGACGCACATTATTTCTTTTATCGTTGATTGCAATTTAAAACGGTTAGACAATGAGATAAATGATCAATCGAACTGTCAAGAAAAATGTAAATTGTGTCAATCAAAAGTGCAATGGTAATTCTTTGTAAGGTAAGGAATGAGAAAGAAAAAAGCATATGATGATGCAGAACGTTTTTTTGCTATGTGTATGAGTCATTGATACTATCAAACGACAGAAAGATATTGAGCGATTTTTAATTTTAGTCTTCACTTGATATATTCTGAACTCTATTCCTCTTTGTTTTATGAAAAGAAGTACTGTGAACTAGTCTATGAGAACAGATAAGATTCAGCTATATTTCCTTTTGAACAAGTGACTTTCGAGACTGGTAAAAACAATATTTGAAAAATATGGTACTTAAATAAGTAATAAATGGCACATAAGAAAACACGATCGATAACACTTCCATCGTAGTTTTTAAAATTCTCACTGGACACCTTTCAATGTTTCTAAATGAGAACTAGTGTAAAAATGTCCAATATCTTTTAATCAATTCAAAGTATAGTTACTTTCTGCTTATGATCTATTCGTAATCAAAGGATCCTACAAAATCGCATAGCTACAAAACATAGACACAATCTACGTAATACCGAGAAAAAGAACACTGAACTATGAATAATAACCTGCCACGAAATATTCTTCCATCCTCAAAGGAAAAAAGCATGTCCCATCACATAAATAGAAGGTCGACGAAGCTTTAAAGGCCATAAAAAAATACTTAAAATTACAAATGCAGGGACGTAAACTTTCCTAAGTCCTTCGCTGAAACGACAATAATATGATAAAAAGACGATGACTGGTAGTAAACTTTCGAATTTTATCTATCCATCTACTTTTATTGAACATTTGTCCTTATTATCCCAGCACTAATATTTTAGATTTAATTAATTATAATGCATGAATAGCAGCAAAAACAATCAACATTGCCTTTTCATCCTTTCAGTAGTCAGTTATATCATTGTTTTTGACTATATTATTTGGAAGATAGGTTTTTGACGCTCATCAAACTGCTTGTAAGGTTTAAATACAATACAAACATTCTGAATAACTTGATTGAGCAATGTATTCATTGGCATTGATGTCAATTAGCAAGACAATGTAAAACAACAGATGGAATGAACATCGATGTAATCCACTATGAATAAAAAGAAGTTTCGTTTTCAGTTGTTTTTTTCTCCTTTTGTTTTATTATATATAAATATGTATGTTATTGTATAAGCAACGTTATCAGCTGTATTTGTATACACATATTATATTTTATTTACGTGTTATTTTTTTATTTTTTTTTCACAATGACCCATTTTTATGATATTGACAGAACACAAATAGCAATGCAAACAAGAAAAATATTCTATTTAACTCTGTTCAGTTTTAGGGTGTAGATATACCAGACGCGTTCTCTCAATATCACCAAAACAGATCATTTTGAAATAAATGCAAAAAAAAAAACAAAATAATACATAAATAAAGTATAATATGTGTATATAAATATATTTGACCCTATTACCTGTACAATGACATACAAATCCATACATAATAATATAAGAGAGGGGTAAAAAAAAAAGAAATATATTTTTGTCTTCTAATCGAGTTTTTTTCAATAATGATTTATGTTGCAAATACAAAAGTGGCCGGCATCCATAATAATACTTGGTAAAGTATTATTCAAACACAAATAATATAAGAGTAAATGTTGTTGTGTTGTTATTTACAGTTTGGATTTCGTCTTCTTACTATGCGGTTTCTTTTCCTTATCAGCATTGCAGATATTTTGAATACATCTAAAGATGAAAAGTCAAGTATGATATAGATAAACAACTTATTTAAAGAAGTTCAAATATATATTTCATTAAAATTAATTTGTGACATATTCGTACTTCAAGATTGATAGGAAACAACTTTGCATCATACAATTTCCGTATTTAACTAGTCGTCTGTGAATAATGTTTTAGTTTGGTTATTTTCAAATGTCTACATAATTTTTTGGTGTCTGCATTGATGATGCTAGTATTTATAAATGAGAAGTTCGAGCTTCTATGGTACAGCTTCTATCTGAACATTAATTAACTTATACAAGCTTTCATTTTGTAGCAATTCGATCAATATCTGTATGGTTATGGGTGTTTACTAATAACCTGATCATAGTGATAAATCTGGATGATGAGAATTTCACAACGCCGATCCAATTTTTTGGAATATTTGCTATTGTTTATCATTTACTCAAACTTGACAAAATATATGTTCTATTAAAATATATGTGAAAGAGAGACAAAATGATTTTTATCGTTATCAAAAGATTATACCTACCGTTCAAGGAATTCATATAAGTTGTCCAAATTAATAACAATCTGGAAGATAGATCTTGAGTAAGAGTAATAAACTTTATGGCAAAAAGAAGGCACACACGAGACTGTACCAAGATTACATATACATTTCTCTATTAATAGTACCTTTTCGGATGGATTGCTGAAAAGATCATGACGTCGTCTCAATATAAATGTATCAATAGTTTTTAAATTCGTGAGAAAAACATTCAAGACAGCTAATGACGTCCAATCTGCTGAGTAATTCGTTATGTTCAAGTGCGTATGCCGAAAAGTCCTTCAAAATTATTGATTCATTATATGTTACAATGAAGTAAAAAACTTGAGATAATAGTAAAATACACTAGTGTTCATAGATGTTATTCTATGATGCTCACTTTTCTATACTTTCGTTATTATTGATTTTTCTCATCCTCTTTGATATTCTCTTGTTGGTCTTCTGCTCTCTGTTGTTATTGCTGTTATTGTTGTTATTTTTGTTCACTTTTTTCTTCTGAACTATTTTTCATCTTTTATCATTATATAAATATTTTTAGTCGCAAATTAAGATTGTTTTGTTCTCTTTCAAGATAAAATATCGAAACGATTAAATTAGTGAAATTTATTTCAATATCACGAATACCAGTTACGATAGGTTGTCTTTGACATGAACTCTGGCTTTGTGCAGGAAATAATGTCCCTGAAGTTGATATAATGTAGCCTGAATGGCATACAACGATGGAAAACTTTTACTTTCTTTCCACACAACGAAAGGTTCACATTGATGTTCAAAACATTAAAGTACAAATTATAACTTACAGATATAACAAAACAGCTGATCTTCATTTTATAGTCATTAATCTGATCATCAAACTACGCTAAAAGTTATTCGACAATTATTATACCAATAATATATGTCTAATACTAAAGCAATCAATAGAAATTAACGAAAGTAAAAGTAAATGATTAATGAAAGAATTTGAATTATTTATTAATATAGTAATCGATTATATTAGTTCCTATTTCGATGATAATAGTGACTTATTTGAAAAGTTATCATTTTTCCATACTCAATCATTTCATTTTCTTAATTAGGAGGATGTTTAGATATTTATGACGTGTTTCGCATAGATGATTTAGATAAGAATCGATTATACAGTGAGTTTTGTTATAC
>CAJNOL010000425.1:0-101654 GCA_905250125.1 Rotaria sordida
ATATACAAAATAACTGTTGTCAGATATTCACTTTGATGTTTACTAAACAAAAGTATTCCATGTAAATCGTGATTAATTCAAAAATATCTGTGACTATATTGCAATTGAATACGTAAACAAAATAACTCATGTTATTAAAAGGTATATTTACAATATATTAATTTTTATCGATTGACTTGTCACGTGATCATTTATAATCAAAAACAATGCGATATTGTTTTCTTCATTTTTTTTGTCTTTTTATAATCCTTTAAAGTCTTTAAAAAGGACAAAGTCTATAAAAAAACTAACATTATGTTTTAATTAAACTCTTTGTATTATATTACGTTTAGATCACAGCAAAGAATTTATCTGATAAGCGATATTATATCTTGAAATATAACCGCTTGAAATTTACCACAAAAACAACATAGCCAGCGGTTGCGAGTATAAATATCATCACTTAATGTATGCTTATTTTGTTTTGCGTTCTTTTATCTGCGGTTAAAGCAAATAATCATCGTTATATATTTAAACACAAAGAAGAAAAGAACAAGAACTCAGTGTTACACCGTCAACATAGATAAACAATGGATGCAAATAATAAAAAATCTTCAAATACACAACAAAAGAAAAAAGCAACAATACGAATTATTATAGAAGTGATCATTGCTATCATAATCATCATAGTAACCATAATATTATATATCTATTGGAAAAAATTAATTATTAATAGTGTACTAAAAGAAGTAGCACTTAAACCGGATTCAGCAGGTTATAAAACATGGTTAAATCCACCGACAACTATTACAAGAGCTTATCGTCTTTTTAATATAACTAATCCGACGAAAATTGTTACTGATCCTACTATGACAACAATAAATGTTCAAGAAACTCGACCATATTCATATTTATTATCTTCGACTAAACAAAATATTCAATGGTCAAACGATTATAAATCAATTCATTATTCAGTTCATCGATTATTTACTCGTCATCCAACTCGATTCGATCCATCATCTGTGAACGATAAAGGTGTGTTTATTGATTTTGTTCGAGCTATGTTTCGAGCACAATTTCCAATTCGAGCGGCACCAATGTTTTATCATTTGGGTGGCATGGAAACATTTTATCATACAAATGCTATTGAACAATTAGAAGGATTTACTTCAGATTTATTTAATATAATTCGACAAAAAATGACTGGATCAAATACAGCTAAATCGGGTTTTATCTATCGTTATAATGGTAGTCGAGCATACAATTATAAAATTAAATCAGGTATAAATATTTTTCGAATTACTCAAAGTCATTTTTTCAGTTTGCTTTCTGATTTTTATTATTAAATAAAATCTAACAGCTATATCTGCATAAATGGAACATAATTATGGTGTCAAATTTTGTGAGAGAAAAACTTGTATGCTGATTCTGAAGAATGTAAATCCCTTGAGAGGCTAACATCTTAAGCTCGAAGTAAATGATGAATGGACATTATAGAAATCTTCACGATGATAGATAAGATAGGAAAGATCCGATAAAGGTGATGACAGAGAGAGAAAGGTGAAACCCAAGTAACACTAGGAATATGAAGCGAACAATTTCATATGAGATAAGAAAAGAAAAAGATGCACCAGAATAAAAGCACTAAGAGGTGGTGGAGCTAGGTCATCCCGTGGCACTGATCATACCTTCATAGCAAAATAGAGTCAAATAAAAATATCTTCCATTTCACATTAAAAAAAATCTATTCGAGAATAATTCAATCTTCACATACAAGTAGTAGAACAGAAAATTGTGTGTGTTCATTGTTGAATATCAAGAGATTTCAATAATATAAACATTATTCTAACTGAATAAATGAATAACATTCATACTTCGATGCTATGTTGTAACTTGTTCCGTGTGATCGGTCTTCATTGTTTGGAAAATATCTTACAGACTATAAAACAAAGTTTAGAATAATAAATTATCATCATTCAGCTATTACCATTGCCTAAATCCTTTTGAAGTTTATGAGTTTCATCTAGTCTTTCATAAACGTTGGGAAGGTTTTATGATCCGTTGAGTGTTCGTATACACAAAAAGAGTTTATAAAAACAGTACCGGGGTATATGATTTTGCAACGGGTGACAAACTCTAGTCAAAAAAGCATTTATGTAGAGGTAGATTCCGCTCTTGTAATAGTCATGAACGGATACTGAAGGTTTATTATTTAACACTTACTTTTTTTTTACAGTGTAGATATGCGATTTTTCTTTGATAAAACTTGTTGAGAATAAATTGATTTGTTCTTATCAAAAATCATAAAACAGTGTTATTTCATGAGCTAACAGTTTTATTTTCTTCTATTCGTCAATATTGTCTTATTTGTTGAATGAATATATTTAAACAAGATGATTAAAACTTTAATATTTGAACTAAACTTATATCATACATGTTTTAATAATAATCAAATTTATATTTGGATCGTCATTCAAAGTGAAATATTAGCTTTATTTGGAAATTTGTAACAGATTGTTTTATTGAAAACCTACATTTGTATGTTGAAATAAACTGAAGAACATCTTAATTTATAACATATGCAATGATACGAAGAAGTTCTTAAATTTTAATTAATAGTGTGTATAATAATATTGAATTATTTTTTATAAATTTTTATTTCAGGTTTGATGGAAAAAGGTCAAGTACTTGCCTTTACCAATGAAGATGTTCCATTTACATTTTCTACAGAAAACTTGCATGGTACTGTCATCTATGATGGTCTTACATCTATACCAATGCTCTACAAAAAACCATCATTAAATATTTTTCAACCTGATTTTTGTCGTCCAATTAATGTGAGACACAATAGAATTCTATCTATGTTTGAAGGTATTCATGTTCATGAATATGTCATGAAATTAATCGATTTCAGTCAGTGTACAAATCCAAGTGATGTTAATACATGTCCAGAAGTTGATAAACTTGATGTATCAAAATGTATATCTGCTTCACTTCCAGAGAAAACAATCTTTTTATCAAAAGCACATTTTTATGGAAGTAATGATAAAACAAAGAAACAACTAAATATTAAAGGATTTACACCAACACGTGATCAACATGAAACATTAATGTATTTTGAACCCTATTCTGGTACGCCACTTCGTGCTCATTATCGTCTTCAACTTAATATTGAACTTATCATTGATCCAATGATAGAATCCGAATCGGGATCTGACCTTGAACCGACAGGTCGTGAAGGTGTCAAACGTTTGGTACCTATCTTATGGATTGATCAAGAAGTTCATGTCAATCGTACAACTATTAATAAACTAAGAATGGTTCATCTTGCTCTTCGTTATGGACAAACGTTTATCATCATAGTAGCCATTATTTTAATCATCATTATTATTGTTATTATAGAAGTTGTGGCTAGACGAATGTCCAAAAATGAAACAAATGAACGTGCCAATAGTCCTGAATCAGACACATTCCTTAAAAAATAAGAAGAACATTAAAAAGAACAGAACTATAGTCTGACCAAAAAGCTCATGCGTGTGACTGTTTATTGAATAACTCAAGAACGCAAACAGCTAGAGGCCTGCGGTTTTCATTAGTTGAAGGAGGTGATATGGGGATGTCTTTTTCTCCAATATTGTTATATACAACGAATTCATTTTAAAATCAACCCTTTTTACAAAACACCGAAGAAATGTATTTTTCGAAGGAGCAAATAGAGAATTACATTTGCTTAATATTAGGATGTATGAAGATAATTATTTAAATTACATCTTAAGCTATAGATCTAAAATCCCTCTATCTAGATCACATATTAAAATCAAAATCTCATCGAAATAATAGACCGCTATCATGATATTTTCCAATGTTTTTGAAGAAATGATTGATTTTAAAATGAATTCTTCGTATACAATATTGAAGAAAAAGACGTCCCCATATCACCTTCTTCGACTGATGAAAACCGCAGGTCTCTAGTTGTTTGCATTCTTGAATTATTCAACAAATAGTCACCGGCATGGACTTTTTGGACAGACTATAATAATAATAATTCACGGCTCATTGATTATATTTTTCTTGTTAAAATGCTTTAATTTACCAGTTGATCAGGCTTTTTTTATTCTATTATACTGCTTTTACATTATCATAAATTCTTGCTTATTTATAGTAAGATCTATGATTGAATAATAAACCAGAGAGAGAGTTTTGTCAATTCTTAGATTTCATTATTAAAGATCGATCAATTTGATAAGATTTTGTAATGGTTTCATCAAAGAATTTTATGTAGTAGCAATTCAAAGTATGGATCAGATATCTTATTCTTGAAAAATAATGAATAACCATAGAAAAGATTTATACGCTTTGTATAATAACAGATATATTATTCTAATGATTGAGTTTTTGCTGATATACAATTGTATGTTCGATCTACAGCCTAGGTTTTCTTTGTTCACTAATAATATATGGCATTCTCTGTGGTCATGAGCAAGTGAAGAAATCAAGACTTTTGCCTACTCTAAGAAAAACAGTCAGCATACAGTTATGTTTTGTTATTCACTTTCACATCGATAGAGCTCCATGAATATTGACTGCAACTTGAAGAGTTATTTACTACTTGATTACCTTAAAAAACTTATATTTTTTTTTATCAGATAATTTCACAATGATGGCTGGATTATATCGGGTTTATTCTTTAAAAAGATATGTCGAAATTTTACAATAAGAGCTTTTATCCAAAGTTAGCTTTCGTATATATTTGATTTGCTATGTACATCAGTCGAGTATAATGTTTTATGATGAGATAAATACAAAAAAATGGAGAATAAAGTAAAAATTCATTGTGCTAATAAATTATAGTCTTCTCTATATTTATACAACATGGAAAACATTTCTAAACAATTTCCTGAATATTCGTAAAGATATAAAATATTTCAGCGAAAATGCATGTTCGAACATGTTATTTAACAAAAATGAAAACAGCAATCATTCAATAAAGTTCTATGAAGTAAAATCACTTATTATTTGTTTACAACGAAATGAATTGAACAGTACGAATGAGAGCTTGATCTGAATCAGTTTGATTTGAAAAATCATGGGAAAGAAATTCGTTCTACATTTCAATCTACGATGTGAATAAAAACGAATTTTTCAGCAGAAATAGACGGAGAAAATAAAAAGAAATAAAGTCGTTCCATCTATCATGCAGTATTATGAACAAACAGATATGAAAAAAGGAACAAGGTAAAGATATATAATTGAACAGAACATTTCAAACCCTTATCTTCGTTTCTTATATTTTGATACTTAAAAAATTTCTTTTTCTATAACATTTATCTTCTCATAAAATATGGTTTTTACTTAAAAATCAATAGCCAACATAGCGAGAACTTCAATAGTTTCAAAAAATTGCAATTTGTTTATAATTACCTAACAGTTAAACGACTCATAATCAATGATTATTTGAAATATTTTTTTTTATGCAATCAGTTTCAATAACTGCATATTTATATATGAGATACTAACATATCTATAAGTAGATTGTTAAAAACTTATTTAGTTAACCATAAGATGTACATAATTATGCAGTATTTTTGATATTCTCATGATTAATTTTGTTGTGCTGAAGAAACTCATTCATGTGATTAAGAAAAAATAAATGTTAAATTAGATCATATGCTTATCGTTTTTTCAATAAAGTGGCTACACATTTAATATACTTCAATTGATAGATTTTCATGAACGTTATTTCAATCTAAATCATTAGCATCTAATTATCAGTGAAAGATTGTCTGAATGGATTTCCTTTCCTTGTCACATCTTACTTGTCACATATATATAGTATCATAAATTTCTCCTGTTTCAATCATAATAATTGTAAATGAAGGTCTGTTAGAAGTAAGATACGTCATTATAAAGTATCTTATCATAGAACTATTCATTTACTATTAGAATGAAATTTGATAAGATCAATATTCTACATGAATTAATTAATATAGAATAATTATTCACAAGACGATTCAAGAATTAGGGAAGCAATTTTTTTTAAAGTTGTAACTGATAGTGAACAAAGGAAAGCATAAGTTTGAAATTTAACCAATAAATATCATAACTAATGAGTATTATAAAGTGGACCGCAAAAGTTTAAGACACTTTTATTTTTGAAGTCTTTCATCGAAGATGAATAGCTAGATCAAATCCAAATAGTGATTTTGATAGCTCTTGAAATTCTCTATCGATTACAATATGTGCCAAATTTTCAAAAGAAACTTTGTGAAGAGAGTTCTCCAGAAAACTGTGCCAGAAGAATTTCAAGTCCTAGAGGATTTTGATAGAACGATTTTTCAATATAAGCATCTGAAAGAGCAGAAAATTCTGAACAAAATGAAGGGTCTCCCAGCTCTGTACGATATTCCATCACAAAATTATAAGCATAGAAAAAAGGAAAAAATGCGGTTATAATCGAATTTTAGGACTTTTGATAAAAATTGACGAAAAACCCGTTTTTTGTAATGCTTGTAACGTTGTGATGGAATAACTTACAGAGCTGGACGACCTTTCATTTTGTTCAGAATTTTCTGCTCTTTCAGATGTTTATATTGAAAAATCTTTCTATCAAAATTCTCTAGGACTTGAAATCCTCCTGACATAGGTTTCTGGAAAACTTTCTTCACAAAGTTTCTTTTGAAAATTTGACACATATTGTATTCAATAGAGAATTCCACGAGCTATCCAAATCACTATTTAGATTTGATCTAGCTACTCATCTTCGATGAAAAACTTCAAAAATGAAGGTATCTTAAACTTTTACGGTCCACTTTACATTAGCAATTAAATGTCATTCTTTTTCTATCACATACTGCCATCTATAATAACATTTGATTTGATTTGTTTTTCATTGAACAGCTGTATTCTAGCGTACATTGTTCTTAGACTGAGAACAATAATTTCAGTTGATTTTACTTCTTTTTTTTTTTTTTTTTATTTAAATAAATATTTATTTTATTTTATTTTTTTGTTTAGATAATTATATCTCGAAACTGGTGTACAAATTTTATAAATATATCTTTAAACAAAAAAAAAAAAAAAAAAAGCAATGACGGATAATAATCGGTTAAATCTTTCACCTAAAGATGAAGCTTTATTAATATTAGAATATCTTGAAAATGAACAAATGTCAAAAACATTTTTAAATTTTCTTGATGAAAGTAAACATCTTGTTGATCTTCGTACACGGCTATATGCAAGTTATGAAAATCCAGAACAATATCAAAATGAAAATGATTTAGAAGTTCTTGATTTTCAAAATTTTTTTAATTTATCAAAACACAATGGTTTGTTTTGTTTATTTATTAAATATCGAATAATAATTTTTTTTTTGTAATATTTTTAGAATGTCTTAATCAAACATTTTTATCTTCACAAATCGATAACAATAATTCAAATGATTTACTATTTGATGATGATTTTTTAACTGTAGGTTTTAATGATTTAATTAGTCAAACACCACCAATGGATTATCAACATGATTTACCTGATACACCAGTACCATCTGTACCACCAATAACAACAAATGATAATGAAGATTTTAATTCAACACTTGAACAATTATTTTCAATGCATTATGAAACATTAACAACACCATCTCATCAAATTGTTCAAGTTATATCCGAAACAAATCCAAAACCATCATCATTTACAAAATGTATTGTTGTAACACAAGATTTTCTTCAATCAATGTATACTCAACAACAATCAACAATAACAAATAATAATAAAAAAACAATGAATACAATTGATCGAATGAAATGTCATCGACAACGACGTTTAAAAATAGGAAAAGAAAATTATTATCAACAAAGAAAAATTATGCCAAGAACATCACCCGATCATCAATAGTAAAACAATTTCATATTTTTTTTTCAAGTTGTATCTACTATTTGACTTTATTTTGGTTTTTTTTTTCTTCTTTTGATTCTTCACTCAGGAAAACTTTTCTTAACGTCCCTATCGCAGATATAACTTCATTTTTTTTTCTTCTGTTTGTATTTTGAACATTGATTTACGTTGCACGGTCAGATATGATTGAAAAAAAACACACACAAAGCAAAAAATATGATATGTTTGTTACATTTTTAAAGTTAATTCATTAGATATATTTTTTTGTTTATTATAAATATCATCAATATTTTGTCGACAATTATTTGTTATTAAAAGAAGTATGTCAAAAATTTACAAAAAAAAATATTTCCTATAGTAATTTTTCACCTTTAGTAATTTCTTCAGTACCCATCTACAAAGTAGAATTCAACTAATGTCTCAACAGCATTATTACGAAAAATAATGATACATTATACAATTCATTCAAGAGATAAGGATGAACGATGAAAAGGTAACATTATTGATTCACTCGTAAACAAATTTTAAGAGTTAGGAAATCTTTTGAAACAATATTCTTTGTTTATAGATATTAATCAGGAATGTTATGCAGAAGACTACGATTGTAGTGATTGTGGATTAGATATCATTTTTCTGATCATATTATTATTTTTTTTTTGTGTGTGTTTTTAAATCAAAGAATAGAGAAGTACGTGTGTATATTATTGAAAAAAACTCAACTATTGGTAAATAATACAATTATTTTCTTGTATTTTTAATTAAAAAAACCTTTTAATTATTAAAGATGCGTCATTGAATAATCCAGTTACAAAAGATAAGTTTTTATTAACGAATAAAAACCTCAGCAATATCGATCTCTATTCCAAAAAGGTAATATTTATATACAACTTATTTTAGATTTCTTTTTTTTTTCTTTTAAAGGCCTTCTACCATTGTATCATCATGGAAATCACATTGTAAGCTTAGGTAAATTAACTGCATATGTTAGTTCTATTAAAATAATTATTTTCGCTCGATAAATCCTGATCCCAAGCAGCAATACGAGGTCGATAGACCTTAATGCAAAGAATTTACAATCAAAATACTGATTTTTTTTCTCTAGAACCCCAAAAAAAGGCTTTATTTGACACTTTTCTAATTTTCTATGATTTAAATGCATTATCCTCCATTTTCAATAAAGGTTCGCATGTCTATATAGTGTCACACATTGGATACTTCAATCCGCTGTAATCTTGAGGCGTGGGGAAAGTCTTCATTAATAACTGCAAACGTGAAATTTTCAAGACAAATAGCGAAAGATATCAATCGCTGTTGGACGATTCCTATTCAACTCTCATGTAGAGATTATTCAAAGAATAGTTCATAATTTAGACAAATGAAGATCGTTTAACATTCGATTCTGTTACATGCTATTTTAATAAGTATTTTTATTAACAAATTTAACGTATGAAGAAAGTACATGAAAATTTTCACTTCCGTTTTGACTTATTCATACGTACGCCATTCGATAGAGTGTATTGAGAAAGAAAAAGCTTAGAAGGATTCGAGCATGTGGCGTATTGGCGAAGGCTTACGACTATTTTACAGAAGGTCAGGTTGTTCGGAAAAATCAAAATAAAAAATTTTGATCTGAAATTTTGCCTATAGATATTTATTTATAGAGAAAAATTTCAAACCAAAATTCTTTATTTTAATTTTTTTCGAACATCCTGGGTTGTCAGAGCAGAGCCAGGATACCAGCGTCCCTCTTGTTTTGGTTGTGCAATGGCAGGTGGCGCCCTCACTAAATGCATCATTTTATCAAGAATACATAATATCAATAAAGTAATTGAACTCGCCACTACCTTTTTCAAAACAAGAAAGAAGCTAAAGTTTTAATTTCGTCGTTAACTATTCGACTAATCATGTAGTGATAGTGCCATCTGCCACTTCCTAATCAAAACAAGTTGGACACTAGTGTTATCGCTTCACCGAAGAAGATGAAAATCGTTTACTGCGTTATCCTATTCTATCTACACGTGTGGGCGTAATGAGAAATCCCATGGTTATTAACAAAGATGGAAAAAGCCCAATGAACATGATGAGAAAGAATGGAGAAAGTCACGGTAATAATAAAAACAGAAAAACTAAAATTTCATATGCCATGAAGAAGACAACAAAAACGGAAAAATCCATCTATTTACGATGAATCTGAATAATGCTGTTGTCCAGTAGGTAGAAACTTTTTTTTTTCTTGTCTATTTAGACGTTTATGAATTTATAGAAAATAAATTCGGCGAATGTCAATTACAAATAAATGTTCAAAATTGAAATTCATTATAAAACATGTGATATAAAAGATTCTAGATAAAATATTAATTGGAAAACGCCACAAGATGGTAAAGATCTAACTTAATAATAGCGTATGAAAAATTTTATTGTAAATTTTTTTTTTTGTCAATTTTTAAATATTTTCTTATATTATTTTATATAATAGAAATCTTTTTTAGTAATATATTTTTTCATGTTTTATTTTGAATTAATAGAATAGAAGTCTTATAGGTTAAGGTTACCGATAAATAGAGTTTAAAAAATAATGTTTTTTTGTTTTTGCTTAATATGATTCCTCGTATAACTTGGATATAGAAATATTCAAGATCGGATAAAGGATTAGAAAATTTTTCTTACGAGGGAGGTACTCGAAGTGATTAAGAGCTTTTCAGGTGATATTTTGCCCATAAGTAGGACCTGATAAGGCTAGAAAAAACCTAAAAGGATAAGGGCCCATAGGCCTTTCTTTCCGAGTTACGATCATTTTACTGAATTTTTCACTTATGACAAGAGATTCATGGAAAAATCAAATTACAGAGTTTCGATCTGGAATTTTGCCCACATGTGGGTCTTATGACCCTTATCGTAACTTAAAAGTTTCAGCCAAAACGAATGTTTCTTTCACAAAATACTGCGTACTCAAGAAAAGTCGATTTTCTTGATATGTATGTAGCATAAGTGAGTTTTATTGAAAGCTAAATATTTCGTGAAAGAAACATTCGTTTTGGCTGAAACTTTTGAGTTATGATAAGGGTCATAAGACTCACATGTGGGCAAAATTCCAGATCGAAACTCTGTAATTTGATTTTTCCATGAATCTCTTGTCATAAGTGAAAAATTCAGTAAAATGATCGTAACTCGGAAAGAAAGGCCTATGGGCCCTTATCCTTTTAGGTTTTTTCTAGCCTTATCAGGTCCTACTTATGAGCAAAATATCACCTGAAAAGCTCTTAATCACTTCGGGTACCTCCCTCGTTAGTTTGAACATAATATACGAAAAAAAAACTAACCATACATGTCTCTACTTAAATACAATCTATTATATTATCCTTTGGTTATGTAATAAAGTTAATCTTTTATACAGATTAAGAAGAGCATTTGAGAATGAAAAGAATAGTGTACTATGAAAAAAAAAACATTTTTTTCATACTATTAGAAACGTATTCGATTATTTTGTAAAAAACATGACCTGATTGTATTAGTCTATATGTATAAGTATGCAATACTAAACTATTAGTCAAATATATTCAGTATTTTTATGATACGCTTGACATGACATGCGTCATTACATGAAAGAAAGGAAAAACAAATAGACACACCATAAATTCAAATAAATTTATGTTTTTGTAAGCTTCGCCTACCTTTGATAGGTTAAGCATCTTTCTTCAGTCATCATTCATTTTCATTGATGTGTCGTAGCTTGTATATGTTTTTTTTTTCCTACATAAATATGACATTATATTATGATGAACATAAGACTATTTTTATAAAAGAAAACATAAATATCGTAATCATATAATTATATGAAACTTAAAACAATAAAAATTAATTGACAATTTATTTAAGATAACTAAAATTTTCGAATAATATCCTTAATGAAAATAGATAAATAAACAGACAATGATTACAATCTATAGTTAGTCATAATTACGTCCAGTCAAAATGATAACTTTAGAAAAATCATGATAAACAAAGCAAGAAAACGAACAGATTCGATAGACATACATCCCATATAATTCGAACCGGATAAAAATCGTCGGTAGTCTGAGCAAACATCCGACATGGGACATAAATAGTATTTAAGACCAGTTACACTCTACTATTTACATACATCACAGTGTCTTGAAAAACAACGTAGTAGGCGTCGTTTTTTTTTCGTAAATGACGATTTCACTGAGATCTGGACAGATACTACAGTTATTATGATAACTTAACAAACCTTCTGAAGCTACTTGTAGTATATCACAATATGTATAGAAAAAGGTCAATGATAAATACGATAAATCCATCTTTATCTTCTTCATAAGCTTTGTCAGAATAAATTGTCGTCATAGGTTTGTTGGAAAAGAAAACATTTTTCATAGATCTTCTTCCTCTTATGTTAATCTTAACAAATTATACATCGAAAATCTTTGTTTTTTTCTTTCCAACCATAAAATAGAATGAATAAATAATTATTTCATTGATATATAAATCAACCTGTGTAAAATATAAAGAAAAGTAAAAAAGAACAGCGTCATGTTTTTTCTTTTTCGTTTCCTTACAATCGAGACAGATGTAACATGTGACATTGATGTCGTTATAAAAAAAAATCACGAAATTGTTTTGGTAACAAATATTATCATTAAACGATTCATAACATTCACTGGTGTTTTTTTCTTGTCGTTTTTCTTTGCCTGTACGTTCGTTTAAGCTAACGAAAAAAAAAAAAGCAAACAACACCTATTACAGTTTATTTATTCGCGATGCTTCAGTTACTGTCGAAATTAAAGTGCGTGTCCAATGAACTTGATATCATTTAATTTAATTTAAATGCTTTTTTTTTTTATTTTAGTATTTTTTCTAAAAAAAATAAATCTCCATCAATGTCGGATGAAATATTAACAACATCGAATTCAAATGATTCATTATCAAATGATGAAACTCAAACAACATCAGCAATAACTCCATCGACACCACCAATAACTCCATCGACACCACCAATTACTCCAACAACAACAACAACAGCGACAACGACAACATCAGCACTTGATCAAACTAATTTATTTATGCAAACATATGAATATGCAAAAAATAATTATAATTGGCATAAAGTATCTTCAGTTATATCAGATCATCCCGAATGGTTAACACGAATTCCCGAAGGTTCGTTCATTTGTTGTATATAAGATGGAACAAAAAAAAAAAAAAACTATACAGACTTATTTATTTTTTTATATAATAAAGGTCGTCGATGGACAATATTACATCAAGTTGTTTTTTTTGGTAATGTTTCACATTTAAATGAAGTTCTTGCTTATCAAATGCCAAATGAAGATTTTCGTCTTCTATGTAAAACATTAGATGATAAAACAGTTCGTGAAGTTGCTGCTGAACGTGCACATGTACATCCACAAATGTTACGTCATATTGAACGTCTTGTTGCTATTGATCAAGTATTACATAATTCACGTGATAATAAATGGGAATTAGTAAGACAATTTCTTCGTCAACAACCTGATATTGTTAATGAAAAACCACCATATAGAAAATTTTATTTAATACATTATCTTGCATCAATAGGTAATCTTGATATATTTAAAGATTTAAGTACAATATGTCAATTTAAACTTAATTTAATTGCTGATAATAAGACAGTTAATGAAATAGCACGTGAAAATAATCATATTGAATTTGCTGAATATATTGAAAATCTTCAAGCAAATATAAATGAAACAATTGAAAATGATAATCAAAATGCAGCAACAGGAAATGATTCATCTACATTACATACAACTACTGCACCATCATATAGTCAAGGATTTTATGATGATCCTGGTATAATGATATTTTCAATAAATCAAAATACATTAGGAAGTATGTATTTATCACAAGATGGATTATTACAGTTTCCTAGTCATTATCATCATCATTCTTATCCATCTAATGCATCACATTATACACCACCTTATCCATTGCAAGATCAACTTCCAACAGCTATGTCAGTCATTACAACAGATTCTCAACAAAATTCAATAGATGAAGAAACTGAATATGAAAATAAAAAAAAATCAGAACAAAATGTACAATCAATAATGACTGATGAAGAACAATTTGAATATGAAAAAACAGTTATGGAAAATATTAAAAAATTTTCTTCAGAAAATTTACTTAATGCTATTACATGTTGTATTACAAAAACTATTCTTAGAGATCCAGGTAATCATTTGTTTTATGTTCATACTTAAAAATCTATGATCAATCTAAGAATATACATTCTGTTATTACCATTAAGAAACATTGTGAAAACCTATGATGAGATCGGATTTTTATTTTCAAATGAATTTATATTAATGAGAGTTGATTTATTCGTAACCAAAAAATGATTTTCACTTTAGTTTAACAGAGTACATGTCATAGATGGAACTAATAGGGTTTCTTCCTTGCTGGTTAGTGAATCATTCGAATTAATGCGTTTAATGAGTCATATCTTCTTTTCAATCATTTCAATAATTGTATCAGTACTTCGTTTCAATATTATCAATGTTGTTCGCTATTCATTGCCATACGTTTTCGTCGAAATATATGCTATGAATAATAGAAAATATAAATAAATTATAATACTAATGAGAGAAAATTCTTCAACTAATAAATTGCTTTTTGAATCGAGCCTATGTGCATTATGCAGACCCAAATGAGCTGTTAATATCCTGAAAATAATTCGTCTTCTTAGCTTCTTGCTGCCAAGATACTGTACATTTATGATATTTCTTTTTAAAATGAATGCCGTATGTAATAGAAAAAACTGATTTGCGAATTTCAACTTTGAAACTTTGCATAGAAACAGGTTTTTACAACGGTAATTGATTGTGAAAGTTTCAGACAAGGAAGAAAGTGCAGATTTGAGACCTTCAACACTTCAGCACCTTTTGGTACTGAAAGTTAGTAATGGTAGGGGTGTACAGCTCACATTCGAGACAACTGTTATAAGAACAAAACGTATCGATGTTCGGGTCAAATAAAAGAGGGCTCTGGGTAACCCCATGATTGAGCTGAAGAAGCCTATGTTTTATCTTTACTATAGAGGAAAAAACCCTGCTGAAATCTAATTGGTTGATAGTATTTTCGTATTGACCAATCAGGTTGCAAGAAATTATTTCTCAGCTATTATAAGGACAAAACATAGGCTTGTTCGGACCAATTCTGAGATTATTCGAGATCCTCTTTCATTTGATCCGAACATCGGTATGTTTTGTCCTTACAATAGTTGAGAAACAGCTGTCTCAAATGTAAGTTGTACACCCCTACTACAACTAACTTTCAATACCCAAAAGTGCTGAGGGTTCTGCACCTACATTTCCCCCTTGTGTACATCACAGCACTTTCTTGCTTAGTTTTAGATCTTTTGATTTGGTTTAAGTATATCAAACCGATCGGTTTGTATGAGCGATGTAAAAGACATATCCTATTACAATAATTGTATTTTAGAATAGAAATAGCCACAAGATCTGAAACAATTAAAAAAAAACCTATTCTTGTTAAGATCTTTCGCTATGCAAAGTTTCAAGTCGAAATTCGAAAATTAGGTTTTCGTATAGTCTCGATTCAAAAGTGATTTATCAGTTGAAGGACTTTCCTCGTAAGTAATTATTCAATTTTGTTTTCATAACATAATGTGACATCAAAATGAGCTAATAAAATAGTCTTCGACATTAGTAAAAAGTGTTTGATTTTTGAAAATTTTGTCATCTTTAATGCAGATGAAACATGATATTTATCTTAAGATGTGACGATCTGGTAGGACAAAGATTTCAAAACATTAAATATTTATAATAATCAAAGAAATTATAGATAATATTGACTAGTTTTAGAAATGGTTTTAGTGGTTATGCATAAGACATGTACGAGTAAGGGAAGAGAAGCAATCAGTCGAAACCGAACATAGAGGAAGGTAGTATCGAACACATACGGACGGACAGAATATTTTTTCACTTTTTTAATCACTTTGCAAAAAATAATTTAAATCGGACGTCAAGAAAATTAGTCTTAAATTATCTTGAAGGAGCATCGAAAAGGGATGAGTAAGAACGAACGTGGATAGGTGTAGGTGGTTATGATTAGAGCGTAGGTGTGAGTAGGTGCAGATGATCATGTGAATGAGAGTAGGCGTGGGATATGAATGTGTTCTCACAGACATCCACATCCAAGCACTCGCAATGAATTGTTCGGATATCTATATGAATGGGCTCTTAATAACTTTAAATGTATGATATTTAATTATATTTGTATTCTATAGTTGTGGCTGCTGATGGTTTTACTTATGAAAGAGAAGCAATTGTTAATTGGTTTAAAGATTCTAATCGTAGTCCAATGACAAATCAAGAACTTGACAGTAAAGAATTAAAACCAAATCATGCTGTCAAATCAATTTTACAATCATTTTGTGATTCAAAAAAACACGAAAAAAAATCGGATGAAAAACTACAAAAAAAAAATACTAATAATCCTGAATAAGAGTTTTTTTTTTTTTTTTGAACTTTAATATACATTCCTCAATATTTCTTTTCGATTTTATTATTTTCAAAAAAATATATAGACGATCTATTTGTTTTCGTCTATTAAAGAAGCGATATTCTTTTTTTTGTTTTTTACTGTAATAATATATATTTATATAATTCTTTCGATTTATCTGTCTTTAGATATTATAAATTTTTATATTGATAACTTATGGATAATGTACTATCATTCGAGGAAGCAGTTAGAAATGCAAAACATTTTGAAAATTTTGAAGATGTTCTTATAACACTTCATTTTCATCCTGAATGGTTAACAAAAATTCCAGAAACACGAAGATGGGCAATTCTTCATCATATTGTTTATTCTGGTAATATACAACATTTCGAACAAGTACTTGCATTACAAAAATCAAATAAAGATTTTCGTTTATTGAGTAAAACAATTGAGAATGAAACTATACTTGATATTGCTAAATTACGTGATGATCTATCTGATATGTTAAAACGTATTGAACGATTAGTTAAACTTGATGAATTACTTAATTATGCTAGAGAATATCAATGGAATAAATGTTATGAAATTGTTAAAGAAAATTCAATACTTGGTAATGAAAAACCACCTTATCGATTATTTTATTTAATTCATCATCTAGCTTATGCTGATGAAATTGAACAATTTAAAAAATTTCAACAAATTGAAAATTTTCAATTTGATTTAACATTACGAGTTGATCGTAAAAAAATAAATGATATTGCACGAGAAGGTAAAGGTAAAAATTTTGCTCAATATATTGAAACAACATATCCATCATATTTTAATACTAATTATACTGATGATCAATTATATGAACCATCAGAACAAGCTAAAAAACATACAAAAAATATAAATACTCTCATGGATCAACGTAGTATCTACAATGAATCGGATTTTTCTTTTGGTCCAGCAAAAAATCATTTAACTCGAACAGAAGCCGATAAAAAAGTGAAACCAAAATCTACACCATCAACATCAACAAACATTTCAAATAAATCTCTTCAACAACCTACGGAGGCTATACTTAGTCTTCTTACGTGTTCTCTTACACGTGCTATTGTTAACGATCCTGGTAAGTAACATAATTAGTTCGATGATATTGTGACGATAGTTGATCATTAATCAGTTGTTAGTCAGAAATAAATATTATCTTATCGCGTATGTACAATGATTTTTTATGGTTTCAAGTAACGGATTTACGTATATATACAAGAATTCGGAAACGGAAAGGTTTCACTAAAAAGTACGAAACGAAGAATACTCTTATCTTTGAGTTACTGCCTAGCGGCAGACGATCCGGGACAAATGGCTATTAGTGATTTGTCCAGAGTCATTCTAAGGTTTTCACACAGCACCTTGTGGATATGTGTCAAACAATATAGCCACTCAACCATGATAGTCCTGGAGAGAATATACAAGATCTATACAGGATGAAAATGAATTATACTTGAACAAACTGAAAAAGAGAATGTATTTGCATTGACACATGACAGCAGAACGAAAGATAATATAGATAGATTACATACAGTAGTTTGTAAAATTATTCGATCAAATTTGTTTTCAATTCTTTTTTCGTTGCCGTTAATACTAAGAATCGAAATACCGATCGAAGTAGAGAATTTTTAAGATAAATATGATTGCTAGCTTCTCAAGGAAAATAATCTCTGAAAAATTAAGTTTGTCATAATTCCTAGAACTTGGACTCTCAATTATGTTTGAGTTACCTAGCATGATAAAGCAAAGAATTCTCTTCAAAATGAAACTTCTTTCAGTTCTCTACGACATTTTTGTTTTTGATCAAAATACATCAAGTTTATCAAAGGCACAAAAATGATATTTTCATATAAAATAGTCGAAAAAAGGATTTCTATGCCTCTGATCAAAAAATGTTGTCGACAGTTGAAAGATGTTTCATTCTGTAAAAAATTATTTGCTTTATCATTCTAGATAACTCAAATCGAATTGAGATTGAAAATTCTATGGACTGAAGAACTTGATTTTTCATTGAAAATTTTCCTTGAGTTTAGAAATCATCATATATTCTTTTGAAATATCAAATACTATTGAATTAATAAATTTGTTTTCGTTTTGATTGTAGTTGTTGCTGCTGATGGATTTACATATGAACGTACGGCAATTGAAAATTGGCTTCAATCGAATGATCGTTCACCAATGACAAACGAAAAACTTGCTCATAAAAATTTAAGTTCAAATTTAGTAGTTAAACGAATTTTAACCAGTATTACTCAATAATTGTATTAAGTACGCAAAACATGATTAGTAAGTAGAATGAAAATATGATTTACTGTTTTTGTTTTTTGATTTTCTGTCTTGTATCTGTGATATGAATTTTAAATGAATGAATGATAATTTTACATGTATTCCTAGAAAAAATATTTAGCTTGTGATAATTTAACTATTTTTGTTTTTTAGATAATTAATATCTTTTAATTCTATCGCATTATTATAAGAGAAGTTCATGTTACAATCTTTTTTTTCTTCACATGTCTTCCATCATAAACCGTATCACAATCACATAGAGATATGTATATCTCTTTAGATTTATCATGGAAGTATGTTACAACAATGGATTGCTTTCGGTCGATAACATGAACTTACTAACAACTTATATAGATACGTCAATTAAGACAAAATTCAACAGGTATATTAATATTTGTTGACTCGATCATTAAAAAAAAAGAATGTAAATGAAATTATGATTGAATCTGGTTATAATGGTATTCGTTCTTAAGAAATTCTTAAAAATAGAGCAAATGATTAGAGCTCGTCAGGTTCAAAATTTTTGAATTTGGTTGATCGAATTTTAAACATGCGAGATACTCTTTATCGATTATTTGAAGTCTGCTATGGAGTGAGCCATGAACATCTTTACTATTAAAAATTTGAATACTTCTACTCCACTTGACGGTATTAGACTAATTTTTTTTTATTGATGAGAGACAAGTGTTCAATGTTTTTTTTTTCTCATAAGAAAATCATTAATGAGCATTGCTTTCCATTGTCAATATTCACTTCTATATACGCTAGTACAACATTTTTATTTATCATTCCATTTGTATAAAACAGATCGTCAATGAGAGAATCTCCTGAAATGTTTCCTTCAGATTTCAATGACTTTTTTGTCTATAGATACTGCATAATGTTCTAATAAAAACTGAATTCCGATTGAAATTTGACTAAGCTATCGAATTTTGTTCTGAAACTTTGCACATATAGAGAACTCAACTAGACCAGAAACAAATTCAAAAGCTTTGAACAAACTCTCTTCAAGATGTGAACCTTTCAAAGAAAACATTTAGTATACGCCAGGGATGAAATCGGTATAGATTTCACACTGGTCAATACTGGTTTGTCTTATTTATTTTTTTGCTCTTATTGTCTCATACAGGATGTGTCAAATATCACTATCCACAAATGAAATAGGAATCCAATTTTTATTAAAATTGTATGTAATAACCATAGAAAAAACCTTATTGCAATCAGAAAAAGACATCGGAGGAGATTTCTTCGTAAACCGACTGATTGAATCATTTATCGAAAGAATATTTTCAATTGATCAATTGATTTTTCATCAAAACCAAGTATATTTTTGATTATCGACCATGTTGATTTTTGGAATAGGAATTTCTTATTATCATTTGCAAAATCTGCATGATAATCTACTAGCTTTCAATGAGAAAGCGATTAATTAATTGAAAACATTCCTTCGTATGTTTATTTTTTTATTTTAATTAAAAATTAATTTCATCAAATTTTATTCTAGATTTAAAAGAAAAAAAAACTCATCATTATGTCATCACGTGATAAAACTATAGAAGAAATGCAATTCTCACTTGATACAGTCACTAATTGGGCACGTGCAAATTGTGAATGGGATAAAATTTATCAACATATAGTTTTAAATCCAGCAAATTTTTTTATTATATCACCTGGACGTCGATGGTCTATTGCTCATCAAGTTGTTCATCATGGGAATGTCGATCTTTTCAAACGTTTTATTGTACTTTATTCTGATGATAATATTGATATACGTGTTAAAACAAAAGATAATAAAACATTTCTTGATATTGCTAAAGAACAACAAAATAATCATCCAATAATGTATACATATATTGAACATTTATTTTTACAAGATGAATTAATGGAACAAGCAAAGCAATCAAATTGGCGTGAAATTATTGACATACTTGAAAAAGATAATAAATTAGTAAATGAAAAACCACCATATTCACCTTGTTTTCTTATACATTATGCTGTTAAAAGTGGTGATACACATAATTTACAAGTATTAATTGATCATTATAAATGTTTAACAAATGTAAGAAATGATGCTGATGAAACACCTTTAGATATGGCTAAAAGACTTAATAAACATGATATGTGTTCTATACTTGAATCAAAAACAGTGATAAAAAAAGATATTTCTTCAACACCACAATCATCAACATCAACACAAAATTTAGATCGATCAGATCAACGATCATCATATGAGCCTTCATCGAATAAAATTCAACATGTACCATCGCCAATCAAATCTCTTCCTTCATCATCAACAACAACTGATACATTCAATCAACAACTTTCTCCTATTGGATTTGGTAATATTGTAAATGATATTATTCAAAATAATGTTTTCCAATTTGAACAATCAGATCATAAACAATCAACAATTCCATCTAGAGAACAACAATCAAATCATAAACAATCAACAATTCCATCTAAAGAACAACAATCAACATCATCATCATCATCATCATTATTATCATCATCTCCAATTAAACATGTTGAAGTCAGAAAATCGATTATTAGTGAATGTCCATTGACTGATGTAAATTCAACATCAAATGAACAATCAACAAAAGATGTGCAATATTCAACGATTCCTTCAAATTCAACATCAAATTCAGTAACTGAACAATTTATGAAAGCTTTTAAATGTCCTTTAACTGGAAAATTTTTTGTTGATCCTGTTATTGCTAGTGATAATCATACATATGAACGATCAGCTATTCTTGATTGGGTTAAATTACATCATTCTTCACCAACAACTGGTAAACCAATGGATGCAACAGTTCAAGATAATATTGCTATTAAAAAAGTTCTTCAAACAATACCAAGACAAAGTTGAAAAACCAAAACTCTTATACGTGTCTTTGAATTTAACGATAATGTATTATGAAGAAATTTTTTTTTGCTTTTTTTTTTTTTTTAATATATATTTATATCAATTCAGAATAAATGCTGTGATTCTTTGTTTGTTTTAGATCATTTGTGATGAAAAACCATAATAATATATGATTTCGATGATATATCTTTTATGTTTATCGATTAATTTATTTAATTTGTAATTCTAAAATAGGATATACTCTTTCTCGAATATGAATAATAGTGTGTAGTAATTGAAATGATATCAAGAGAAAACAAGGAAACCTTGGATCTAGAAGTACTCGAGAGTCGTGTAGAACAATAGGAAGTCCAGTAGAAACCGCGATATATTAGTAGTTGTTTTCATTCGGTAATCTACTGTCGGCATATCGTTGGATTAATTCCAACGCGTCCGAATCTAAAAATGTTGGACTTGATGAGCTCTAGTCGTCTGAGAAATGTGTAGAATACGGTAGTCATCGAATACAAGAAGCTAGAAAAAAAGGTCTCTCATATTCTATTTAGAAAATTTTATTGGAAGTTTCAAAGTACGATTCGACTGGGTTCGAAAAAGTTTGGATCCAACACGTTCTAGTCGGTGATAATGCAAACAAACATGCAACATGAATACTAAAGCTTGTATGTTACAGATCATCAGATGTTCGATTTGATGAGATCTGTATTATGATATGAGATTACGAAGAACTTCATGAAATCATCTGTAGGATTTCATAAGATTCAATCTCATTCTACTTGACTATGCAATACTAGGATCTTATTGAATGGCTTCTATGAAAAAAAGTCAGAATTTTTGTATCGTTTTAAAAAAGCCCTATCGTCAAAGGATTAATAGATTTATAAAATGCATCCAAATTCTTACATAAAATGTTAAAACTTTTCACTGCCTTTAACTGTAAATAATAAGAGTTTCGTAGTAAAACAGACTTTAAAAGTGTTCGTAAGGAAATGTTGAATTTCGTATGATTAAATGTTAGATCCTACAATGCCAATAACTTAAGATAGTCCTCTTTCGTTATCAGTGACGAAGAATTGTACGTTGTCGAAAGTTTTTTTCGAATTCAGTGGCTAAGCTTTCATGCCTTAGAAACATTTTCAACAAAGTCAACAAACTTACAATCTTTTTATGAACATAACTGCTTCATCATTACGCTATTTTTCAATAAAATAAATCAAATCGTATCAGATTTTTACAGTGCAAAATGTTAGTAAGAAATAAGAAGCATTAACTATGCTTCATGCAAATGATACAAAAAGGTTCATACATTCCCTTCGCCGGCTCCTCATAAAGATTATTAACCCTAATCTAAATTCAAAACGTTCCACCGTCTATACTTCATCAAGATTTAGGTTAATTAAAACTGCATATACACAGTTCGAACTTGAATAAAATCAGGTCAAATTCGGTTAGTGAAAAAAAAGCAATAAAATATTTTAATGGCATACACACACACATACAAAGTTTTATTTAATATAATTAATTATCAATGTATCTATTTTGTTTATTGTTATCCAACAAAATAAAATATAAACAAATTTTTATATCTCTGTTTTTTTTAATGATGATGATGATAATAATAATCATAAGAAGTTGATGATAACCAAGACCAATTTGTTGAAGATATTGATGGTAATTGAGAATTAGGATACAAATGTTGTTGTTGTAATAAAAGTGTTTGTTGTTCAAATTCTTCAACTACATGAATTTTTTGAGGATCATTCCATAATATTGAATTTTGTTGTGTTTGATTTCGCAAAAGATAACGTTTTGCACGTTTTGGATGTGTATTTTGTGTTCGATTACGTTTATTAGAAAACCATGCTTTTACTTGTGATTCTTTAATTCCACCATTAGTTGATAAATAATCTAAATCGTTACGATTTGGATATGGATTATCTTCATGTGTTATATACCATGCATTCATTAAACGAACAGCTTTTTCTGGTAATTGTTTACTAGATTTTGTTGTTGAATGATTTGTATTATTATTATTATTGGTAACTGTAATAATGTCATTCTAAATAAGGAAAAAGATTTTGTTATAGGACAATCGATACAGAGTTAAAAGTAGTTGTTGTTCAGATTCTGGGACATATTGTTTACTTAATCCTCCAGAAATTTAATAAAGAAATAGTTCATATATTATAACGAAACGTTATTTATATACGATTTGTCATCGTATATCAACATCGTCTGTGCGGAAGGGATCGAAATACCTATGAACAAAAAGCAATAGAATGAAATTGATATTATAATCTATACATGACAAATTTTCTTGACTAAACATTTTTAATTTTTCTATTGTGTTCATCAGAAGATAATAAAGATCTCAAATACCTTCGATATTAATAATATCACTAAATCTTTTTCGATCATCTATATTCGGGAGTTTCGGCAAACATTTCTTATGTTCACTATTTGTGAATATTTATCTATACATCATGAATTATGAGTTGACTTTTTCTTAATTACGAACTTATACTTCAATTTCAATGACTTTTTACTTATAGATACTATATAGTGTTCTAAAATAAAAACTAGTTTCTTATTGAGATTTGACTAAGCTATCGAATTTTTTTCTAGAGACTTTCGATTTTCGGAAAACTCGTATTTTCGAATTTTGATCTGAAACTTTAAACTAACTTCTACAAAAAAATCCATGTGGTATACACGTTATCCATGGAAACGAGTCTATATATTGAAAGTCTAATATCTCGAAGAAGCATTGTTCAAAACTTCTGAAATTTTTTATAGAAGTTAGTTTAAAGTTTCAGATCAACATTGGAAAATACAAGTTTTCTGAAAACTTGAAACCTCTAGCAAAAAAATTTGATAGCTTGGTCAAATCTTCATAGGAATTTAAATTCTTTTAGGGTTTTTAATGAACGATCGGAAAGTTTTTAGAAAAGATATTTGTTCATTTTTGACCCACTAGAAAGTATTTTCAACGAATCAAAAGCTATGAGTTAGGATGCTCTTTTCGCATATAGGCCTATAAATTTTGTTTCAGTTTTTTGTTCGAGAGTAATGAAGTGATCTTTGAAAAGCTTAAAAAAACTAGTTTGAATAGAAAAATTTTTGTATTTTCACTATTGCAATTCGAAACTAAAAGTTGAAATCGTTATTTATATTTCTTAACAAAATACTTGAGTAAAAGTTACATCTTAGTTCAATATCACATATTGTAGAGAAGTGTTCGATCTATAAAACGACTGACTCCGAGAATTTTTAGCATATTTGAAAAGGAACTTTAGACTCATCATTAAAAATATTTTTTCAGATCTTTTAAAAAGTCCCTCACCACGCACAAAAAAAACTACACACAACATTTTTTAACCTCCTATTCAAATTTCAGCTCTTAGCACGTCTGAAATGCATTCAAGAAAATCAAAATGAACAAACATGTTCACCATAAACATCGGGCCCACAAGTTTCATTTAAACTAATTTTTTTGACTTTTCAAAAATTGAGGTAAAATTTCTCACGTGGGAAATTATCCTAAGTTACATTCGCCGTTTGTGCTCATATTGAAGCCAAACGGTATATGTAATCCGGATCGGTTTTAACATTGCGGAATGTTATACTAGATTTGTATATTCAACAATCTATTATTTGAATTAATCTTACTCTTACTTCATTTAAGATTTGTTCATTATAGTACAATGTAAAACTCATGATTCTATATATATATATATTTTTTCTTCACTTAACGAATGAAATATTCGTTTATACACCTATGTATATACACAAGTTAAAAAACGTCTACGTATTTTTATTTTTCTCTCATTAAATTTCTCCTCCAATCAAAATGATTAACGATGTTGACGAAATTATTAAATGTGCACCATGTTAATTGATATTCATAATGAATCATGGAACTGATTAAGAATTTTGTTTTTCCTAAAGTTAAACAATTAGATAATTGAATATTTTAATATTCAATTGGTTGATATATTTTGCTTCTAGATATGACTGAAAATAATAATATTCAAGAACATTATCAAACATTATATAATCTTCAACATGAACAATTAATTATATTACGTAAAGAAAATCATGAATTACGATTAAAAATAGCTCAAGATAAAGAACGAAAATTAATAAAAATAAAAGATTATGAAAAAAAATTAGAAAAATTTCAAATACTTGCTAATGATGCAAGTATTCGATTAAATGAAGGTAGTGAATTAATTAAAAAATTACAACAACATTTAAAAATTTGTCAAGAAAAAGTAAATTTGTTTTTCGAAACAAAAATAAAATATTTCATTTTTATTTTAGTTATCAGATAAAACAAAAGTATTATTAACAAAAAATGATACAATTCATAAATATCAATTACATATTACTCATCTCAATAATAGAATAAAACAATTAATTGATCAATATACAACAAAAAATTTACAATTTTCATTCAATGTAAGTTTCAATAAAAGAGAATAATCGAATTGATAACGACTGATGCAAAAGTCTTGGCACAAATGTCGAGACCTGTAGTATTTCAACAGAAAGTGCTAGAGATCTAATTCTTTCACCATTAGATAGACCAAAGTGTCTGCTTTCAAACTCACTTTTTGAAAAAAGCTTTTGATGAAGTTAAGGTTTTCAAATTTTAATTTTTGAAAAACCACTAAAAACGACTTGTAACTATGCGAAATTAGGAAATGTTACGATAACACACCTTTATGTAAGTTTCACAGTTTTTTGCTGTGCTACAAAAATTTAGTAGCTCAGTAGCTACGATTTAAAAAAAAAGCTTGGTTCAATCAAACATAGTCTGGCTGAGTTATAAGTGGATTTAATTAAGACGAAATTGGCGCCAAAGCGCTATTTTGTTCATTTGTAGTGTTTAGCTGATTTTCAGGAGATGAAAACGTCTATTCCCAGTTTTTCATACGGATTCTGAAAGGTCTTGAAAAACAGCATCTTTTGGACTAATTAAAAATTTTTGTCTTCCTAAAAATACCTAAATTGCGCACCAAAAACCCAACGCTGCCGTGCTTTCGCTTAAAAGCCTAATTGCGGATTACCATGGATACGCACAAATTTCGGAGTGAGATTTTGAAAAACCCTACACTTCAGACTTGATTCCCTGGAAGTTTCAGCTCATTATCTATTAATTCGACAAGAATACTGTTGTTTTAAATTTAAAAAAAGCGCGAAAAAGGATCAAAAGTTACAAACCGTTTTTAGTGGTTTTTGAAAATTTGAAAATTGAAAACCTTAACTTCATCAAAAACTTTTTGAAAAAAGTGGGTTTGAAAGCACACACTTTGGTCTATCTAATCGTGAAAGAATTAGATCTCTAGCACCTTCCGTTGAAATACTACGGGCCTCGACATTTGTGCCAAGACTTTTGCATCAGTCCTTATATTTAATAATTATTCGATAAGGTGACATATAAAAATAATTTCATTCTAAGATCTTCAATTCTATTTGAATTATCTTGTAACATCATTCACATTGATTTCTATCATCTAGTAATCTAAATTTAATTCTTCTCAACCAATAAAACAATTAAAATTCTTTTGAATTGTATTGAAAAAGTCTAATGTCATGAAATTTCATCCATTATTTGATTATGAGAAATAATTTAAATGTATTACTTTATTTTCTCATCTCATTTAATTGTGTTAGGAAATCACAAAGTTATGTACTTATGAGCATTATTTTCATAAGAGTTAAAAATCAATTTTGAGTTTATTCTTGAATATAAACTAATTATTCATATTAATTTTGTTTGAAGATTCTATTCTCTAGAATCCGAGAATGTTCAGTGAGATACTTGGAGTTATAGAGCTATATAGAAAAGAAGGAAGGATAAGAGAAGGGTCGTGCGGGATCCGAATTTTTTCAATCTCTTATATCAAAATGTGTTGTAGAGTTTCAATGTTATATATTTCTAACAAAGATTTAGATATTTAAATAAATAGTAGAAAAAACGGCTGTCTGCATGAGCTTGAAAAATGTCAGAATGCGATTCTATACAATATTTGTTATTTCTAAATCTTAGACTTGCATAGAGGAAATCATAATGAATTTTAGTTGTGGTTAGTTACGTTGGCTCAGCAGATAAGATTGAAGAATAATAAATCTGACGAAGGAATCTCTTCAGATGGCAAATTGCTTTACGACCGAGACAATGTTTATTTGATAAGTAATAGAAAATTCTAGAGTGGTTTGGTTTTTCGGACATTCGTTCTCGCGATAGGTTGTTTTTCAACAAAAAGCTTTGGTCTCTCTCAAGTCACATAAAAGTTTCGACTTGAAATTTTTCATGAACAAAGTTCGAAGTAGAAATTCTCATGCGGCCTGAGATGGACACAGCTTTTTCATTGAAAAAAAACATCTGGAAAACGAAGGTCTAGAAAAGCAAACCATTCTGAATTTTTTTGTTATTCATCAAATGAATATCATCTCGGTTGAAAAGCGATTTGACACCTGAAGAGATTCCCTTATCGTAAACCAACTATTGCCATATTAAACTGTTAATTATTGTTTTCCGCAGTTTTATAGTCCTCGAGCGGAATCGAGTTTTTAAAAAAGCAGAGTTCAGATCGGCATTAGTCATAATCTCGGCAAACTGTTTCTCATTTAAAAATGATGGTTAGGCATGAAGGACGAAGTATCTGAATTTAGTCATGACTAATGCTTTGCAAAAAAGAAGAATTCATCATGGGAACTAAGCGAGTAAGAAACAATAAATCGACTATTACACTTTGTACAGCCATCCGCTGTTCAGTCAACAGAACGAATACAATTCGGAACAAGAAAAAGTTTATTTCGCAAGACTTTAAAAGAAAAATATAATAAATGTAAGTTTTGCGGCAAGTTTTTTTTAATTATATCTTGCGCAAATTTCCAGTTCAATTAGTTTTGCGTGCAATAATTTCTCAGAATCCTATGACGTCAATCATGCACATATTAATCGTTGAATACAACAAAAAAAAAGCAGTATATTTGAATAAATAAGTTTTTTATAAAAAGAAATTTTGACAACTGAATATTCAGAGAGGGAGCGATCGAAAAATGTGATTTTTTGTTGTTTGTGGAAGTCCTTTATAGATGACATCCGCAGGTTAAATTGATAATTTTTTTCTTTTCTTTTTTCAGGTTAATAATAATAATAATAATAATGAAAAAGTTGATATTGCTATACAAACTTCACCAACATTATCAATTCAACGTCGTAATGTTCGATTTAATTTAGATAAAGAAAAGTTAGTGATCTATTCTAATTATTCACATTATTATTATTTTTTGTTTATCTTTTAAATTTAAGTTATTCAATCGATCCAAAATATTTTCAATCAACAATGATAATAAATAATCAATCAAGCTAAACTTCTTCACTTTAATTCAACATATATATATATTAGATGTCAGATATGAATGTTTCTTTTTTTTTTTGTCTTATATTGAATGGAAAATAAATATATGCATAGATGAAACTGTTAGATAAAGATATAAATAGATGTTTTTTTGTATTTTACAAATCAAAAGATGAAAATAAAATCTTCAGTATTAATATTGTTTAAATTTTTTTTGTTTTATAAAATCAATCGAAATACTTTTCCTTGTGTGTTATAGAATATTTTGTGAATATCTTATAGTTAATTAACTTTATCTTAGGGAAGGAATGTTATCAATTGATGAACATTCGTTAACATAATATTATCTTATTCGAAAGTAAGAATGCGAAGGATAAAGGCTGTTGTCATAGATTGATACAACTCGTCTTAAATGATGTTAATAATTCTTCTCGAAAGAATCTCTATTTAATAGACGAGCATAGATGCTAGGTTTCGATCTTCGATAATAAAGAATAATTGTTTTAGAATAACAAAAAGTACCTGATAAACTCGCAATTTTATTTTTGAATATAATAACTTTAGTTTGATAAGACATAACTACGAGAAATTAAAATGTTTCAAATCAAATATCACATATAATATGATTTCTCTATTCACATATTTTGTTTTCTTATTTATAATTTTCATTATAAGAAGAAAAAGACAATGAATATTAGTCAATTAAGACAATAGAAGTGTTTTATTAACAAACAAACTACCAACATTACGCGCAATAATAAATATTTTATGATCCAGATTTAATGGTTCATTACATTTATCAAAATATATTCTTATTATTAATAGAATTTTATATTTAGATTCTGGATGGTACAAAGTATCCCATGACTCTTATATTAGTTAGGTAAGAAAACTACTTGTAATTTGCTTATGATATTTTTGTAAAAAGAAAAAGGATAATATTACTTATATAGACCTGGATTGACGTCATTGCAATATTGTTAGATCAATAACTATCAAATATATTCTTTTTTTTTTCCTATTTTATCTGATCCATATATAAGTAGAGTATCAAAATTTGACAAGTTATTTGTCATATTTTCTTTTTTTTTCTTTGTATACTGTCCCAAAATTTGGTTTTTGACAATAGAAGTCAACACAGTGATGTAGAAAAGAAAGAAAGAAAGAAGAACAACAATCAGCTATACAAAAAAGAAAAAGAAAACAAGAAAGAACATGAATGCCATCAATCTAAGATCTTCAAAGATATCTTTCGCGTTTTTAAGCAACAACAAAATAAACACATACATGCAGCATTCAATGTCACTGTTCGTTTAAATGCAGACGGAGACGACTAAGAAAAAAAAAGAAAATGCGCATACACATACACAACAAAAGACAAGAGAGAAAAAAAAAAAGAAGATGAAGTTCATCACAGTTGAGAGACGGGGAATCGAATGTCGCGCGCGCGCATGAAGAAAAAAAATTATATGTCGAGGCGGTAATGACGAAATATTTTGTAGAAAAATATACATATATAGAAATACTTTGATTCAATAGCGGCGATGATATAGTGGGCATCTGATATTTGATTTTTCTTATTTTTTTTTTTTTTTTTTTTGTAGAATAAGATTTCGTTTGGTTCTATGGTCGTCAGCGCATATCACGCGACAATGGTACGTCCACACTGTGGAATGTGTCGTGAAGACAGAAAAAGAAATGTTTTTAGGATTGAAACAGACAAACAAAAGAAAAAAAACGAAGAAGAAAAAAATTTGAAAAACAATTTAAATAGAATATTCAGAAAAACCGGGCTGATGATGTTGAAAGTCAAGTTTTAACATCTTCATTACGTATTAATCGCCGGTATATATGTGAATTGATAAAACGTGGATAAGAATCTCGATGCATTAATGTATATATTTGTAATTGGGCTTCATCGAATGTATGTGGAGATGGTTCAACCATATTTTTATTAATTACTTCGCGCACACGACTATCTAAACTTACCTGAAAAAAAGAAAACAAATGTATGTCATAAAATAAGAATTATTTATTAAGATCTTATTCTTACCTCTTTCGGAGATAAAATAGATATATAATCTTCATAGATTAATCTTGCTTTTTCTTCTATTATATCAGGATTTTGTTCGTTTTTTAGAGATTCACAAGACATCCAAAATAGAAAATTTTCTTCACTATATTCTGATCGTAGGAATTCTCGAAAATAATGACGACCAGCTAAAACAAAAAAAAAATCTTGTTTTTTTTTTTTGCAATATGAAATATAAATCCTCAAAGAAGATCAGAATGATCTCCAACATCCGTACCAATCCTAGCAACTTCGAGATATTCTCGAAACAGATTATTACTAATCCTTTCAATTAAATAAAATTCTCTCAACTATCTATCTATATTATTTACCGGCACTCATCATTAATTTGTCAAATGATTCCGACCAACTTTTAAGTTCGTCGATCGATGGTCTAAATATTTAGAAAATCAATAAATTATTTAACAAAAAAGAAATATATATATACGATTCTTACGGTTCTCCTAAGTCAATAGGTTCAACAGGTTGACGGCCTTCGTCGGTGCGCACGGTTAAACTAGAACAGAAAAAAAACAAGCAACAAATCAATATATATATATATATATATATTTAATAATCAATGTTTAGATGGGGAAAAAGAAAAAAACAAAGACGACGAAGAACTTTCTATATTTGTTGGTTACTTTTTTGGTCCTGCTAGTATTCGTCGAACATTTTCCGGAAAAACAAAGACAAGATGTTCGAGAACACTTTTTCCAATTCCACGTGTTGATCGATGATCATCAAATGATGTTGATTTATGTTTTATAGATAGACTTTTAGCTGATGATAGTGTTCCTCCAACAGCACCAGTTGTTGTTGTTGTTGTCGTTGTTGTTGTTTTAATCAAATGTTTATTTGGTATTGACATAGTTGATGCTGATGAAATTATATTGGGTTTTTCATGTATAATATTTATTTCACATGCTGTTGACATTGATGTTTTACGTTGTTGTTGCTGTTGTTGTTGATTATTAAATGGATTTGGAGGTGTAATTGAAACATTTGTTAATGCTGATGTTGAACGAGATGCAGCTATATTATTTGATGCTGTAAACATAAGAGAAGATTTTTTTGTACTTGAAGGTTGTTGAGGACGATTATTATTACGTGGTCGAATTGAAGTATCTGTATCACATGTAACCGATATTGCACTTAATGTAGCAGAATTTGAACGTTGTGAACGACTTTTTTGTGATGTACTTTTATCTTTTCGAGAATTATTATTTCCACTAATAACTTTGGCACGAGCCACGTGTTCAGGTACAACTTGAGTCATTTGAGAATCAATATTAGAAGTATTATTCGTTGTTATTTCAAACGATTCCGGCTGCCAATGATGTGGCCACGAGACCAAACTTGAAAAGTCATGATGATGCGACAACAACGATGATGATGATGATGATGACGGCGGATGCCGCTCGGATTCCATGGCCCATCGTTGCCGTCGACAAGGAAAAAGTTATTATTAATTCTTCTTTTTCTTTTTTTTTTTGACGCGCGCGCGCACTCGGCAATGTTGAGATGATGACGATAGTAATAGTCAAAGTTTCACTACGATCATCATCTTCACTACTACCGTCAGAAACAACACAAAACGAGAGTGACATGTTCTTTTTTTTTTTTTCTCTCAGTTTTTTTTTTCTGCTTAGTCTTTCGCCATCAACGAGAACATCACATCAAAGACAGACCCGGCGAACGAGACAAGGCGTAGGCCCAACCGGTTTTTTTTTACGCGCTCGCACTCGTCCGTTTGTATTCCTTTTTGCTTACTAACATGATTTAGCTAATAAGAAGTCTGGAATGAAAAAAAAAACCCGACGCCGACGACGCCGACGACATTGAACATTTCTTCCCCCGTTTTTTTTTTTTTCTAACATAAGCGAAACAACATCAGTGCAAGTCGAGAGAAGAAAAAAAAAACGACTGGGTGAAAAAAAAAAAAAGAAATAGAAAGGGTAGTTATATCCTTAATCCGATTAAGAATGGGTAAAAAAAAAACGAGAAGGAAAAGCGTTTCGTTTTCGGCCGACAAATTGATAGCTACATGACAAGAGAAAAAGAAGAAGAAGAAAAAAAAATCTCAGTGCTAAAGAGGTCGCAATATGTAGCAACATTCATTATCAGATTATTGAGCACAGCGGCAAGCCACTTTTACATCGTTTCCCAATAGAAATGAAATTAGAGTTTATACTCTATGATCAAGTGTGTATCTATGTTTGACTTTCGAATAAGCAAGGGAGAAAGAAAAAAAAAAAAAAAGAAAAAAAGATCGTTCGACGACAACAACAATGATAATGAAAGTAAACTAACTATTATTCTTATCTTTCCGAAACGGAAATGATATTTGGCAAGCGTGGGTCTCCTCAAAATGTTTTTCGCAAAACAGACAAAAAAAAAAGAAAAAGAAAGAAAAGAAAGAGCAGCATCAAATTAAATATTTGAATGAAGAGAGAATTATAAGTTAATAAGAACGAATTAAAAAAAAGCACATACTTTTGACGACGTCGTATGGAACCGAATGGGTGAAACTTGGAATTTTTAATCATGTTCTTTTCACATGCACATGCGCGTTTACAAACGCGCAAATTCACCAGGAGGACTGAAGAAGGAGTAGGGGACCAATTTTTGTATGTATAAATATGATGCTGCTGTCTGTCAATATGTGATGATGAGGAGACCCACGTCTAAAGCAAGATAGATAGAGAAGAAAAAAAAAAAACAAAAAAGACGATTATGTACAGTTTCGAATAAAATACATAGGTAGACAAACGACTCATAGAAAAGATTAGGAATTTCTGCGCAGCGCAATATATACACATATATATATATATATAGAAATTATATATATATATATATATAAATGTATTTTATTTTTATATCAATAATGTGCATGATCAACAAGGTGGTATTATGTTTATAATGGAATGAAGGAAGGGAATACATTTTCTAATATACATACCACGAACAGGAGCAACAGCAACACCAACAAAAACAACAGGCTTTTGAGGCTTGATCACTATGAGTTGGAGAAGAATTAAGTGGTTCTTGTTGTTGATTTGAAGGTAGAGTTGAAGGTGTTGGTTGTTGACGGCGTGATCGATTACTGTCGAAAATAGATGAAGTTTCTTGATTCGATTGGCGTGTGCTCATAATCTGTTAAAAAAAGGAAAAGGAATTTCTTTTTTTTTTTTTTTTTTTATTTCATAATTATTTTCTTTCAATTGTCGTTTCTTACTTGACGGAAACAATTCTTTTGCACGTCTTCGACTTGACCGACAAAACCCTCTATGAGCCGGAAAAGGATGTCGGCAGCTGAAAAAATCAGCACCGAATAGGGCGGTGAAGATGAATGAATATAGCAGCGACAATGTTGTGCTGCTGATGCTGTTAATGAAGTACTTAATAATAAACTTGATGCGTTTCTATTTTTCCTAAAAAATAAAACAAAAAAAAAGAAAAAATTATTTAAACTAAATGGCACATAAGTCTAATCCAAACAACATAAAAATAATAACTTCACATATATTGTAATCTTTTCTTTTTTAGTATATAGGATGAGAAGAGTGATCAACGTCATCATCATAGATCTCATATTCTTTCATTGCCTCTTCGTCTTTTTTTCTCTCTCTCCCTCTCTCTCTCTCTCTCTCTTTGTTGCTCTTCTTCTGTGTCCAATGCGAGAAAAGAGGATCTACGCATGACCTCCTTTCAAATGAAGATGTTCACTTAGATGTATATAAATAAAAAAAAACGCATTAAGAAAGATATTTTGATGTGGCCTAACGACTTGCAAGTTTACTTCATTTTTAGATTACTCTTTTCTCTTCTATGCTTTTTTTTTGTGTGTTTGTTTCTTTCTTTCTTTCTTTCTATCCTTTTTAATCATGAACATATTTTCGAATCGCGTCCTCTGCAAGTGTACACACGCTTATAGGATATGAAGTGTAAATTTACTTTATAATGTTAGATACAAAAAAAGAAATATGGTGTGACATTTCACACAAGATAATTGTTAAGTTGAAACGAAAAAAAGAAAAAAAAAAAATTTTTTTTTTTTCTTCCTTAATAAATAGAATATTATATTATACAAACGAAATACTAATTGAACATTCGTACATATATATATATATATCATAATATGATATGTACAACAACAAAAAGAAAAAACAGAATTGATAACATACCTAATTGGTGAGTACTTCAATGTTCGAGAGGTCTCCTTGTAAAAGACGAACATAATACGACGATCGCCTTCGCTTATTGTTAGCGCTCATTGAGGCGTCTAGAAATAGAAGAAGAAAATAGATCTATTAGCAAGGACATTTTTTTTTTTATTTCGTAAGTAAGGTTTTTTGTTTTTGTAAATCTGTTTTTTAGTATATTAAATGCAATAGCTGGTGTATAAAGAAGAAAATAAAAAGAACCTAGATGCTTTTGACTAACTACAAACGTGTTATTTTCTGATTGTGGCTTCTACTACAATATTCTTCTTCAACTGCCTCTTTGTCACATCATTATCATTATCATGACTTACCATGTAGCAAAAGACAGAAAGAAAGAAAGAAAAGAAAAAAAAAAGACAAGAAGAAATAGAGAACAGCACACAGGTTGATCTCAAATTTGAATGATTGAAAGCTGTAGTTTTTGTGTATGTGCCGATATATATCTATCTATAGAATCAAGACAATAGTCGACAGATATTGATCATCATCTAAAAAAGAAATAAGATCTCATATGAAATACATTTTCAATCAATTTTTTTTTTATCTCTTATGTCAGAATTCTTTTTAGATTCATATTACCTGTGTGTCTACAAGGGATTAGTTAGTGCAACAAGATTCCTTGTACCATAATAATAATAATCATCATCATCATCATCATTTATTGTTATAGTACTATTAATAGATATGAATACAACAAATATACACAGAAATGAAAGAACAGTAGCTTGAAGGAACAAAAAAAAAAAAAAAATAAGCAAAGATGATGATGATGATGATGATGATGCACTACTAACATCATCTCATCTTCATCCGAAAATCCTCGTAGTCAGTTAGCAATTATCTCAAATAGTAAAAAGAAATCTAGACAAAGATAAGTAGTGCACCAGTCTACTCATCAATCACAAGGCGCGACAGCTATCATTGTGTCATTATCATTTAAGCAAAACGACATAGAAAAAAAAAAGAAACTTCATTTTCATAAATTAGTTATATATAAAACTAGAAAACTATTGATCATTTGAACTTCTAAGACTTAATTATTCTATGCATTTAATGTCAAATAATAGAAAACAAAAAAAAAAAAAAAGAAGCGAATCGTTTGGGTCTTTTCTTTTTTCTTTTATAAATGAGAATTATGTGTGTGTATGGGTTTCTATGAAGCAATACACACACACATCCACATTCTATTAGACATTTAAACAATAGTTGAATAGGAATACTACTTCTATTCGCAATATATTAAATCAATTGATTGGTCTATTCGCTATAAATATATGAATTAAAAAATAAAAGTTATTTTCTATCAATATAATTTAGTTGTTTATCAATATCACCTATAAACATGCTGTGACAAACTTGTTCTATATTACTTACTCGAATAATGTTCATTCTTTTCTTTTTTCTTTTCTGTTTTTCTTTTTTTTTTCATTAGACAAATGGGCAAGCAAGCGAATACTAGAGAAAGAGGAAAAGAAAGGACCGAGTAATTAGTAGGGAGGAGAGACTTCGTTTCTTTGTTGTCTTCTATCGTTCCTTCATTTTTTTTCTTTTTTTTTTTTTCTGCTTTCTTCAGTATTTCAATCAGACAAAATAGTTATAGTAAAGAGCGTGATTTCACCTGTCGGAGTCTCTCACAAGGAAGAAAAAGGGAAAGAAAATTATCTAATCGTGATAGCAAAGACGACGATTCATCTGAATAGAAGAAGATACTGATTGCAATTGCTCTTAAAAGAAAAAAAGTAAAAGAAAAAGAAGAAGCGGAAGATGCCCTATATACATGTAGTTAGACGAGATAGATTTTTATCTCAAACATCACTATTAGAAGTTTCCATAGAACTATAGAAATGTAACATGCAATCTAAAATCTATGATAATAATAATAATAATAATAATAATAATACAAAAAATTCAATGTATCGATTGTATCACATCAGATGTTTGATAAACGGTTTTTTAATTTGTTATTATTTATCATGAACTTACTGCGGTTATTTTTCCTAATTTCGTATTCCTAAGTCAACACATATATTATAATATATACACACACACACACTCACATGGTATTGATGGTGCGCAAGATGGCAGCGTAGTCTGATGGTGCTAACATAAAGAAGCACAAGTAACAGAAAGGAAAAAAAGAAAATATGGCACTTCTACTATCATTCTTTTTTTTTTCTCTTCATCAGTTTCTAGCTTTTGTTGTCGTTGTTTATGGTTTTGGCAATCGCTTGTGCTCCTCTCTCAATTCTTTTCTTTTTCTTTTTTTTTGCTTTTCCTGACTATGTGTAAGTTATGCAGGACATGGAAATCTCTCTCGTCCGCACATCTTACCATTCATCTATCGTCGACGTTGGTTCTTTCTCTATTTGCTGCATGCAATGAAAATTGACATGAGAAATTAGAAGTGACGGAGAAGACGACACTGCTTTTCTCTTCTCTTTTTTTTCCCTCAAGCTTTGTCTTTACGGAAAAAATGCGTTGGCATACTTTGTTAGTAGAACGAAGTCTGACTCGAATATACACACAAAGAAGAAAAAAAAAGGAGAAATAGATAGAGAGCGAGTGAGAAGCAGGAAAAAAAAGAAAGAAAGAAAGAAAGAACGACAGAACAGAAGTCGACTGACGTTGCCTTGTCATTTTGAATAAAATGTGAGAAACAAACAAGATCCCTAGCTCAATTTGTCTCGCATTCTTCTTCTTTTTTTTTGTTTGATTCTTCGACGTATGACTAGAAAAGAAAAAGCCGACACCGACTATGCCAACCACATTCTCTTCTTCATTTAAGGTTTTAGAACGATAGCAAACTGTTGACGGTTTGATGCCGATGGGAGATTGAAGGCGCACACAACAAAATGTTGTAATCTGTTATTAGTTTTCCTTTTCATTTCCGTGCCGATATGCGTATATAGAAAAATTCCAGCTGTGTTCCATACAGTAGACACACACACACACACAAAAAGAAAACAAAAATATCATTCATGTCTTGATGGAACAATAGATTGTTCCCATATAAAATCTGTTTTTTGTTGTATTTTTCGATATTGTTTCTGTTTTTGTGTATCAGTTGTTGGTATTACTGCTGATTTTGGTGTTAGAGTTGGTCGATATTCTCTTAAAGCAGATAAGGATAGTGGTGGAAAAGCTAAAAAAAAAAAGTAATCAAAGATTAGATATATATATTCCAAAAATCTAATAAATCTTACTTTCACGATGTATATTTGATGTATTTGATGTTGTTGAAAGAGCATTTTCTGTTGAAATTTCTCCATCAAATAATGATTCAATATTTTTTTGTTCAACAATAAATAAATGACGATTATTTGTTGAACGATGTAATGTTTTAGGAAGAAATGGTAGATTATTTGAATCTTTTATAAATTTAATACAATATTTTTTATCTTTATGTTCAACATGCATTGAATGTGGACGTCGAATATTATTTTTTTGATTATCAAATATTTCCTTTTGTTTAGATGGATATTCTAAATGAGTCTTAAATAAAAAAAAAAAAAAATAATAATATATATTTATTAAAAATTAAAAAAATAAATATTTACAGTAAATTTTTCTGGAAAAAAATTATGTAAACTAAAATTATCATTTAATTGTTTTAAACTTCTATTAGAACATCTTGATTTTAATAAATTTGCTCGTTGTTCATTAAGTTTTGATGAATGAAATAATAAATGAGACTAAAGTAACAATTATCATTTTGTTTTTTTTTTTTTTTTTTTTTTTTTATAAATCAATTATTTGCTTGAGAGAATTTCTCAAGGCAAATTAATATTTTCTTTTTTTTTAATAATAAATGCAAAAAAAAAAAGAAATATTTAAAAACAAATTTACCTGTAGAGAATTTGTTGGTATATCATGTGTCGAATCGAAATAACGTTTAGCTGCATCTATATCAGAACTATTTCGTACAAATTGTTCAAGTTCATTACGAGAATATTGTTGTTGACCAACTTGACCTCGAACAAATGCTTGATATGATGCCTAGATAAGACATTATTTTATGCAAAGTATATCTTTATGAAAATAAAATCAAGCCGTGCATGTTAAGTAAAAGAATAAGCGATCTAAAAATCTGCATACTTCAAGATCGATTCGAGATAGCGACTGCGTTGTGGTCTGATAATGTTCCAACGAACGCAGTCGCTGTAAACGTTCTTCTGGTTGTTCATAATTAACTGCAATATAACGTTAAAATCAAGCAAAACATGATTAAATTAATATAAATTATTAATTAGATCAATACGAGTTAGATATACATACATTATTATTTAAATTTCTTCAAAAAAAAGATTGAAATCGATGAATTAAATTTTATATATATATTTTTTTTATTTTTGTTTTTGTAGAAATTCTATTCACATGAATAGAATGTTTTTTTTTTCTCCTTGATTTATACCAAAGATTTAATCTTCATACATATATATGTCGATAGAATCATATATATATATTTTTTTTTTTTTTTGTATACATTAGCCTAAAGCCAAATGCAAGTAATGTATTTCTATTTTCATTCATGCAAAATTGAATATAGCCTTTTTATTATAACAAAATGCTCATTAATAAAATTGTTGTATCATGAGAAATCCTTTCGAAAATATTTTCATTTGTTGGATTAAATTAAAGTTCAGAATATTATTATTATCGAAGCGAAAAACAGGATATCCGCTCGTAATTCTGATAAATGATGCGAATTCTGATTAAATCAATCATTATATATAAAATTTTTATATTTATTTGAAAAAAAAAAATAGAAAGCTAATAGACATAGAAAAAAAGCAGAAAAAAAACACACATCTAATCTAAAGAAAACTAATTCATATTTCTATGAAATATTCTTATTATTATTTCCTTTCTTTTCTTTTCCTGATTAATAAGTATCAAACAAACCTTATTTTAGTTACTAGTGCAGAAGAAAAATATTTTTTTCGAATAAAAACAAAAAAACAAAAAGAATAATTTTGATAAGTATTTAACATCAAATTGATGAAGAAAAATTTTTTTTTACCTCATAGCAGAAGATCAAAGTCCATTATAATTTGTCAAGATTTCAATATTATACAAAAAGAAATAAAAAAAAAAACATTTTATATTTTTATGTATATATTATTACATTTAAACTTATTAAAATTTCCCATTTATGACATATACATCTTCAATATTATTAAACTATAATACTGATAATTTTCCAATAAACTACCTGTTCATATTTGTCATTCAAAACTATAAATTTTTAATGACATATTTATATTCGGTCTATGATAAGGAATGATTGACAAAGTAGTTCAAATTTTTTTTTTCATAAATATTAACTAATGCAAACATTCTCTAATATATATTATTTACTCAATAAAGATAAAATTAAAAATAGTAGAACTCAATGAATAATTAATTTCAAGACTAAATATAAAGTTTATCAAAAAGATATCTGTTACGAAACACAGGACTTCAAAAAAAAAGATCAAATAAGTAGGGTCATAAACGACAGTACTTTCACTTTATTAATCAATGGTTGGATACTTGATTTTCAGATACTTTAACGGCTGTTATCAACAGCCTAGAGTGATGATTACATTCGCCGAGACGGACAAAAAAACGATACTGTATAAGGGTGTTTCATATATATTTTGCAATTGCAAATAGCTGTAAATTGACGTTTGGTAGGCGCTAGATTACGTCGGTATTTTATCGTGTCGTATACAGTTGATAACGGTCTGAAAATCGAGTATCCTCTCGTTTACAATACGGTAAAATACTGTCATAATACAGCGCTTAACAAACATCAATTTACAGCTATTTACGATCGGAATCTATATCAAACGAGAGAATACGGTACCAATTTTTGACTGTCTTAGTAGATGTAATAATAAAAGAATTTCATTTTGATATTGATTTTTATCGATAGAGGGTGACACAGAAGTACTCACTTGCTGTGTATAATAAATGTTCTGGTAGAACTATTTTTATAAAGAAAAAATTTAGCCAAATGTACTTTTCAAAATGATTAACAATTGATCTGCCTAGTTTAAGAATTAAATCATGAATTGACTATGACATTTATTTGCATTGCGAAGTTTTATTTAATAATCAATAAAATAACTAATTTGTTAATTGAATATAACCGATGTTGGATACTTCAAAGGAAAGAATTTCACAATTGTAATTAAAAATTTACTTTTCATTGACTTTGACTCTTTCTTTTTGTTTTGTCTAAATATATTAATTTTTTGATTACTTCATTAAACTATTCTGTTCTGATAATTTTTAGTGTATCATATGAGTTTTTTCATTTTCGGAAGGACTCTTCCTTTTAAAAAAAAAACAGAATGAATGTATATTACCGGTTATGATTCGATATCCAATTTGTATGTGGTTTCGAAAAGTGAATAAATTTTACAGTCAATCCATGATTAAAGTTTTTTTTTTTATTGATTAAAATCTGATAGATATTTCTAGATTGATACACAAAATGAGAACTTCTGAATCGTCCTTTCTATTTTTCCTTGAATTATTCTTCAAAAATTCCTTCATTCTATTGATAGTATTAATAATCATAATACTTATTTACTTGATATTCTTCTCGAGGTTAAATATGCCTTGTTTTTTTTTTCTTTATCCATCTGAAAGTCATCATGACAAAGTAGAGAATCTCCTTGAAATAAATAGTTCCTTGAGTCAAGGCAACCTAATCATCATAAAACTTCCTGAAGGTTGTTGTAAACATTAATTTTCGAAACATAATGATATACATAAATGATGAATTCAATTATATATATGTATATAGAAGAGCATTATAAGATTTAGTATCGCCCGCAGCACAATGAGCGATTTCTATAGAGCACGCAGACATGATTAATTTACAGTATTGAACAAAAAATGTGAAATTCGTTAATGAAAATTTTCAATGAAAAAAGCATCAGGAGACTCTTACCCTAAATTCACACATCTTTTTAGAAAACTCTTAATTAAAAAAGCATGCATATTTTTTTTTCAGTAAGAAAAATTGTTAGAACAACGTTTTTTTTTTATACAGAACGATTGAGCAAGAGCTATACGATCTTTCAAAAGGAGATGTTTTCAATGAGAAAGTAGCTAAATATCGAAAATTACAAAATCCTTCTAAATCTATGGTGAAAAACTTTTTCTAGATTTTGATCAATACAGTGTAATATAGCACACAACACAATAGTGACGGTGACAACTGTGATTAAAAAGGATTTATATTTTCGACATTTACCTACCAGACTGAATTTCCTTTTCTATTGACAAATCTTAAATACCGTTCCGGTTCGATCATGCTATTATAAATAATGATTTATTTCAGTCTTATGAAATTATAGTTTCTATTAATACATCATCGAATATCTCGTAGAGTATTTTTGTTCTAACAACTATATTTGTTAACCAATTTATGTTCTTTTCTTTTACTAATATTCGCCTGTTTTCGAAGAGAATAAAGGTTGTTTGACTTCAAAACAAATGTTACATTTTGAAATCGACTCAAAAATTGAGTCGTCTTATATAAATATCAAATTGTTTCTATGACTTTTTTTTTTAATCAAATTTTGACCTGTAGTTCCCTCGCAAGGATGCATGACAAAAATGAACTTCATCAAAAAACTGTTTCGGTAGCGAAAACACAATTCTAGACTTGTAAAATACGATTTGAAGACATTTAAATAGTGGTTTTGATCACAGTTTAATGGATTTACAGATCAAAAATTGGTTTTTTAAAGGTTATAGAGAGTGCTATAGAACTTTCTTATTACCTGAGTACTTCTGAAATACAAAACTATGATATTTCTAATTAATATAACGAGTGAAGCAGAAATACTGGAGCACGTTGGCATTTCATTTTATCATTACTTAATATATACAAGCACAAGATGCAACATGAAAAATTCTACAATTTATAAAGAAGTTTTCAAAATAAACAAAATTGTGAATGATCAAATTTCAATGCTGCAAACAATGGTTGCACAGAATTTTAGAGCTTTTCATGCAACATATTGCGTGATAATAAAATGAAATGCAAAAGTGCCTCATCCATTACTTAGCGCTATTGAAATATAGAGATTTGTAATAGAATAGCGACACCTGAGAAGGACTATAGGTGTAAAAAGTAATCAAGATTCAATGCTGACTTTCAGATCAATAAAATTAGGTTCAGATTCTTTGAAATGTTCGCTCCGTAATTTGACACACGTTCCTTGGTCATAGGATTTTAAAAGCTCAGATATAATTTCAGCTCAAAATTATTAATGGAAGTCTTCGATTACATACGGTGCATTAGATTACACAATTACATTATCTCAAATATCAACTTTACCTTGTTTTAATTCCTCAATAGTAACAATTTCCTTTGTCTCTCGTGTCTTTGGACAAACAAAATCAATAGCTGTTTCAGGATCAAATATCGTTGATAATTTTTTTAATAAAATTTGTTTCTCTTCTGATAATTCGGTCTATTCAAAATAAAAAAAAACAAGAAGACAATATTTTCAAATATACAATCAGTAATTTTCTATTACTTCAATTTCCAATTGATTTTCATTTGTTGTCATTTTTTTAAATTTTAATTAGTTCAATTCAAAAAAAAAAGAAAATTAAATAAAAAAACCATTATTTTAAACTTTTCGTTTCTATCGCAACAGAAGGTCATTATTTTTTTTTTTAAATTTTTAACGACATCTTCCATTCAAACAACCAATTCCTATTCAAATTTCTATTAAACAAAGAACACCGGGAAACAAACAAAAGCTACATATATAGACAATATCGTCATTTCTTTCTTCTATTCTAAAAGAATTTAGTCATGAAAATTTTCAAGGAAAAACTTTTTATTTTAGATTAATTTATAAAATTCAAATGGATATTGCTCAACAAGTACCACAACATCCGCGTGTACGTGATGTTTTTGGTGATCAATGTCAACGATTATTTTTTGAATATCTCGAAAGGTAAAATTATTAAATTCAAAACAAAAAAAAACAAATTTCTATTTTTTTTCTTGAATTTTAGTTTCGATGAAAATGAAAAAAAAACAATGATTGATGAATTATGTCAACCACAACGTTCAACGGTATTAATTAATTATCGACATTTATCTAATTTTAGTGATCGATTAGGACGTGTTATTCAAGATGAATATTATCGGTAAGAAAATAAGTTAATAAAAAGAATCGTTCGATCTTTTTATTTTAATATTAGACTTTTACCGGCTTTATCACGTGGTCTTAAACAATTTTTTCGTGAACATTTACCAAAAATTGAAATGGAAGCCGAAAAACTTGAACGATTTAAACGAGCGGTTTTAAATGATAAAGAACTTTATGTGGCATTTAGTGATGTTCAAATGCGTTATAAGTATGTCAATCAAAAATTCGTCTTTTTCTTTGTTTTCAATTAAAAGATTTCTGGAGTATAACAATCTCTATGAGTAGTTTGTAAATGTTTGCATTGAAAAATAACTCACGAAGGAAATGTTTGCTTTTGATTTCAATGACTTTTAGGGTTCAGATAGGAACCCTAAAAGGATTTTATTCCAATGGAAGCTTAACGGATGTATCAAAGTTGAGTATGTCTATTTCTCAGTGATCCCTTTACGATCTCAGATCGTGTTCTTTTTTTTGAAACTATTTCTATTTGAAAGTCTCCTATACAATAGGAGACCTTCAAAGCAGAGATGTGTATAACGGTACGAAAGATATTTTTTTGGCAACCGATTTGAGTATCTATAAGTCCAACAGTCAAAATCATGATGAATATAATTGTGTTAATTTCTCACAGTGATAGAAGAGTTTGTTGAAAACTCGCGGCAGCATGCAATTTTTGGGTATGGGCGCGGATATGTCTTATCTTAAACCATACACTCACACCATATCTCGACAGATTTAACTGTCGGCCAAAACTGAGTTTACCTTTCGAAACAACACAAAATCAATGTTTTCGAAGGTAATTGAAAGAACGGGATGTATCTAATATTGTATATATTATCTAATTCTACTTCGTACCGTTGATATGCTAATAGGTGGCGCCATCTATCGATGTATGAACACTCCATAGTAGAACTTGATAAATGCATACACTCTTTGCAGGGAATCAAACGTTGGTACAAGATTGGGTGTTCATGTCCTGGTCGAGCTACCACCCTGGCTATCATAGATTGCATTAGTACGTGTTTTTTTTAAACCGAATCGAGTCGAAACTTATAGGCCAATTAACAAATGTATTAGAGTATGAGACTCAGATGGGATCGGTTCAGTCCGGAAGCTAGAGATATCCATGACAACGGTGGCAGTGATGGACATCTGTTGACTACAATCGTATTAATTGTAACAAAAAAACAAAAAATATGATTTTTTTTCTTTTACAATTTATTCTAGACTTCGTAATTTGAATACATCAAAAATGGGCATGTTAATTCGTATAACAGGTCAAGTTATTCGAACATATCCTGTTCATCCTGAATTAATATCAGGAACATTTATATGTTCTGATTGTCAAATGGTTTGTTCTGATGTTGAACAACAATTTCGTTTTACACAACCATTAATGTGTCGTAATCCTGTTTGTAATAATCGTGCACATTTTACATTAGATTTAACACGTTCACGTTTTGTTGATTTTCAAAAAGTACGTATACAAGAAAGTCAATCAGAATTACCACATGGAAATATTCCACGTTGTCTTGATATAATTATGCGTAATGAATGTGTTGAACAAGCTAAACCAGGTGATCGTTGTGATTTTATTGGTACATTAATTGTTCTACCAGATGTAAGTCAATTATCAATGCCTGGTGTTCGTTCTGAAAGTGCACAACGTACACAAGGTACAGATGATAAAGGTTATAATGCTGAAGGTGTACGTGGTTTAAAAGCACTTGGTGTACGTGATTTAACATATCATTTAGCATTTCTTGCTTGTCATATAACACCAACTGAACAAACAAATATTGAAACATTATTAAATTCTGATTCAAAAAAAAAACGTATTGAAACAATGATGTCTGATAAAAATCTTTTTTCTAATTTACGTACAAGTCTTTTTCCAACAATTTATGGTAATGATGAAATTAAATCAGGTATATTATTAATGTTATTTGGTGGTGTACCAAAACGAACAATTGAAAAAACAACTTTACGTGGTGATATTAATATTTGTATTGTTGGTGATCCATCAACAGCAAAATCACAATTTTTAAAGTAAAAAAAAAAATAAAAGATTTTTATTTGATAAATTATAAGACTTGTTTTTTTTTTGTAAGACAAGTGGCAGAATTTTCACCACGTGCTGTTTATACAAGTGGTAAAGCTTCAACAGCTGCTGGTTTAACTGCAGCTGTTGTTAAAGATGAAGAATCAAGTGAATTTGTTATTGAAGCTGGTGCACTTATGCTTGCTGATAATGTAAAATTAATTTTTATTTCAATTGAATTTTTTCTATAATTATTTAATTTAGGGTGTTTGTTGTATTGATGAATTTGATAAAATGGATCCTAAAGATCAAGTAGCTATTCATGAAGCTATGGAACAACAAACAATTAGTATAACAAAAGCAGGAATAAAAGCAACACTTAATGCACGAACATCAATATTAGCTGCAGCTAATCCTATTGCTGGACGTTATGATAAAACACGATCATTGAGACATAATGTTAATATGACAGCACCAATTATGTAAGTTTTATGAATAATACAGAAGATGTCAAAGTTTCATTTTACTTATGACTTAATCAGCCAGGATATTTATTGTATTTCAAAAGAATTTTTGTATCACTTTTTCTTTTAGCTAATTTTTATGTAAAAGATTCACGTTAAGCGACGTAATATGAAAACAAAAAGAGATATAAAGTACAAAACTCCTTCAGGATCATCGTTGAATTCATACTCATCCGGTGTTATAAATTATTTGACAGAAAACAGCATCAATATAATGCCGCAGCAGTCATATTCGCCGTATCTAATCTTTGATTAAGTGGCTCTATCGAAGGGAGTTTAATTAATTAAATAAATGAAATATTATATATCCAAAGTAGCTAAAGTTTTTTTTGAAAAACAGCTCAAAAAAACTTTTAATAAATTGTGTCGAAAGAATTGAACTTGTTATAAATAATCATGGCCACTATCCTCAACATTTGATAAAATAAAATTACAAAGTATCTCCTTATCTTCATATTTTTATTTAAAAATCTCAGAACTTTTGATCAGACCTAAGTATAATAAAAATTTTTGCCTTACTATCATCTAGAGATTCCGAAGTAGAATTTGTAAATGGTTTTGAACTCTTCATTCAGTTATAAGAATATGTTTTTGTTTGTATATTTATACCAGAGATGTGCATGGCGGTGATACGGTAGCGGCACTTTTTTATTGAGATTGTAAAATAGGTTGAATTTGTATCCAATTTGAGTGTCTTCAAATTCAAGAGTCCAGATGGATTCAATCCAATTGTGCTAGTTTGACACAGTGGTAGAAAGACTTTGGAGAGTTTTTCTCAAACCATCGCGGTAGCGGCGCCGTAGTTTTAGGTCCCAGTTGCGGTAGCCTTGTTCCTTCTAGGACTGCGATGCTGTTTCTTGTCTTTTCTAGAATCGCGTTGTAGCAGCAGCATATTTCTAGTCCCAATGAATATCTCAGATTGGCACTCTGTCACGCCGCTAAAGTTGGTTGTTTACTGTTAAATCCACTGAATAAAGGTCTCTTATGTAGATTTTTTGAGAATAATTTGACATATAAAAATTAGCAGTAGGACAGATCATTATCTCGAAATATACGTGTTTTAATTTTGCGAAGTCATGTTGCTAGTGAATGATTTATCTTATATATGTGTTTCATCGAATAGAGCTATCAGTTTGTTAAATATTCAGTTAATGATGATTATTCTCTCATGATAACTTAATTTATTATATTAATGTATTAAGATGATAATCTATAAAAAAACATATAATGAAATAAAGCCTTGTTTTGTTTGTTTTCTTGATTAAAAATCTTTTAATTTTTATTTTAGGTCTCGTTTTGATTTATTCTTTATTGTTGTTGATGAATGTAATGATGTAACTGATTATAATATTGCTGAACGTATTATTGATTTACATACATCTGGAACTCGTTCATCAGTTCCTTCACTTGTAACTACATATACATTTAATGAGATTCGAGATTATATAACATATGTTAAAGCAGCTGTTCAACCAAAATTAACTTCAACTGCTAAAGAACATATAATAACACTTTATAAACAATTACGTTTACGTGAAACATCATCATCAGGCTCAGGTCGTATATCATCATCATCAACACCAATAACTGTTCGTCAATTAGAAAGTTTAATTCGTTTATCTGAAGCTGTTGCTAAAATGTATTGTCAAGAAGATATTGATATAAAACATGTTCAAGAAGCTTATCGACTATTAAGTAAAGCAATTATACATGTTGATCAACCAGATATTGATCTTAATGAATATAATCGACCAACAACAGTTGTAACAGAAGAAAATATGGAAGTTGAACAAGAAACAATAACATCAACTAAAGAAGAAACAAAAATATCTGTTGATGAATATAAACGTTTAACAAATATGATGGTTTATCAATTACGTAAAATGGATGAAGAACCAGAAATCGAAAGTCAAACAACTGGTACAAATGTTATTATGCCTGGTGTTAAACGACGTGAACTTATTAATTGGATACTTGAACAATTAGCTGATGAAATAAATAGTCTTGATGAATTAGCACGAAAAAAAGCAACTTTAGATAAAATTATTGATCGTCTTGTACATGTTGATGAAATTATTATTCAACTTGATAAACGTACTGTTAGTCAATTTGGTGTAACAACTCAAACTAAAGAAGGTACAACTGCTGAAGAAGAAGAAGAAGATAATGAAGATCCTGAAGGAAATAATCTTTATCTTATTGTTCATCCTAATTATGTTGCTGAAGATCAATAGATTAAATATATATGTATAAATAAAGATAATCTCTTATTTTTCTTGTAAAATTTAAATATATCTATATTTTTGTCTTAATAGAATAAATAAATGTAGAAAGTTAACAAATAAATAGAATCTTCTTTTTGTTTTTCTAAAGATAACTGTAGAAATAAAGACTTTTATCAATTGTCACAGAATAGTATGAAAGACTGGTAGCATTGAAGATAGTGCTACATATTATATCCAAGAACTGAAAGCTTCCGGACTCGAGCTCGTTATTGAACCTGACAGATCCGAATTGGTTTCCAACAATATATGCCATCCTTTGTGTACATGGATAAGTGAAAGAAAACAAAAGTCGTTACATGAAAATGTATGAAATAGTTTGAGTTATATGTATGGAAACGAGATCAAGTAAGAGTATGTTCTATGCAATTAATTTAAAGATTAGTACGATTTTTTCAAGATTCGTAATCTTTGAATAACTTGCGAATACAAAAAGCTATCGAGAAGCAGTTTTCTCTATTACATAGAGGAGAGTTCGGTGCATACACCTATATTAAAATTATAACTATAATAAACTTATTCACATGATAAATATGATCAATATTTGGAAGATCATCATACCTTGTTTTAGACTATTGTCGAGTTTTTCAGTAAAATGGTGAATATAATTATAAATGATTGAATTATATATCAACCATGTAATAGAATAGAATGAGTATGCTTAATGATCAATGGTAATAATCTATATCAGATAGGTGTCAATATATCATATGAACTAATGCGACATCTATCTTAGTGTTTGGCACTTATCATCTCTGACCTGCCAAAGTTTTTTTTAGAACTCTACGTTTCAGTTTTAGTAGTCTTTAATCTTCTATGTGAAATCGTATAGTTGAATTATTATTGTACAAGTGAAAACTGTTTTTTGCCTATTTTTGTTTTCATTTTCTCGATTCTTTCTATTAATTATCATTAATAGCAACAGTACTAATTGATGGAGAAAAAGTCAAAAAACGTACATTGCCTAGCATCAATTCAAACAGAAAGACAAAATAAAACATCAGAAAAGAAAATACAATTTGATATGCCAAATGAAAACCAACCACATCCTTCAATTGTTGATGCTTAAGAAAGATGCACATTTTGTAGTACAGATAAAAATCTATATCGAATTTCTTATCACTATCCTTATTTCAATAGAGTTTTCTAAGAGAAATTGCTTTTATAAATACCATAAAAATTCATCTTAAATATAAAATCTCAAAGGTAATCCATCCATTGATTGAGCCATGGGTCTGAAAAGATTAAGCAGAAAATTAAAATTAATTCTGTTGAGTTTGCAGCATTTAACTGTCGATCATTCAAAACAATTAATGATATTAGTTTTAAAAATCTTGCACAAACAAATTTTAATGCTGATCGATAGAACTGTGGATTCATGTTTTTGTGAACTGAAGTCGGATCTACACCTTATATTATTGAAATATAAATTATTGCTGATACTCATGAATGTAATTAATATCAAAAATTCTCGCATTGTTGAGTTCGGTGAGTTTTTCCTCACAATATAAATGAACATCAAACAATCGCATATGTTCAAAATTAATATAATTCGCAGACACTCAAAATTCAACAGTGCATGTCAAAGTTCGTTGAGAGAAAGGATAATGTGTTTGGAATAGAGTTCATCGGGTTCAAAATTTTTCAAATCCAAACCCGACGAACTGTAGTTCGGAAGTTTACTGAATGATTAAATTAATTTGTTGCTTCATATGGCACTTATATCGTATATATTATCATTAGAAGAAATATATTCGTTGGTATAGTTTCGATTTTTTTTTTTTTGAAATAAATTATTTTAATGTAGTTGACAATTGATCATCAATTCTCTCATGTACAAAAGTAAATGTTTACATTGAAATATATTTTTCGCTAGATGTCATTCTTCTGTCAAAACCACAACATATAGGACTTGCAAAATTTATCAACCAATCAAAAGATTACTTCATGTAATTGCTCATGCTGGATGTCATTCCTTATTATTTACAATATTATTTAAGTTTTAAATCATAATTTTATTATTATTTAGATGTCTCTACTCGATCAAAATTGGGGTGGTATTGGTGGTACTGATGATGAAGCATTAGATAATGATCATCCAGGAAGACAAGTAATTGATTTAATAAGAAAAACAAAAAAGTATAACTATTAATTTTAGATTTTAACATCTCGTGATGGTACATTAATGTTAATTGAATGTGCAAAAGAAATGTTTGAACCATTATCTAATACAATGAAATCAAATTCAACAATTAATGAGAATGAAAATAATGATGATGATGATGATAATAATGAATTAAAAACTGGTTTTCAATTAGTTATGCGTGCATGTCAACGTTTTTATCAATCAAAAATTATATCAAATGATAAAGATCTTAGTGGTATTATATTATATGGAACAGAAAAAAATAAAAATTCATTTGATTTTAATAATATTTATATACTTCATGATTTAGCACAACCATCAGCTGAACGTATAATACAATTAGAAAATTTATCAAATAAAGAAACATATAAAAAAACTTATGAAGATTTATTTGGTTTAACACCATCAAAAGGTTATTCATTAAATGAAGCATTATGGACATGTTCAAATTTATTTTCAAATTCATTACAACGTTTAACAATAAAACGTATATTTATATTTACATGTAATGATCGACCACATGCATTAAATATAATATTAGAACGACAAGCTAAACAACGTGCTAAAGATTTATATGATGTTGGTATTCAAGTTGAAATATTTCCTATATTAACTGAAACAATAACAAAATTTGATTATAAAAAATTTTTTCAAGATATTTTAATGTTAAGTGATGATGAACTTGATTTAAAAAATAATCAAATAACAACAGGAAGATTAAATGAATTATTAAAACTTGTTTATTCAAAAGAACATAAAAAACGTGCTTATTGTACTGTACCATTTTCATTAGGAAATTCTTCGGATGGTACACAATTACAATTTTCTGTATCAGTTTTTAATATGGTAAATAGATATAAATAGAATATGTTATACAAGTAGAGGCATTGAAAAGTCTATTTCGAGAACGAAGGTCTGAAAAAAAGAAGAGACGATCATTTCCTCTAAGTCGACTACTGAAGTTTACCCTCGACATATCTGATTAGAGGCGGTGATTGAATCAGTTAAATTTATTAAATATGTAATAGAAAAATGAACTTTTGTAATTACGAATAGATTTTGCACTATGTTCTTTCGAAATATGAGAAAAGTTTTAATTTTTCAATTTTACGAAAGATAAACATCAGCAGTAAATTCGCATGTAGTTTTTTTATTTATGAGATTTATTCTTAAATAATTTATGGCAATCTTGATATTCAGGTTCGTCCTTGTCCAAAACCAACCAAGATTAAATTAGATATGAAAACAAATATGGAAACAAAACTTGTTACAAAACATTATCTTCCTGAAACAGGTTTGTTCATAGATGATGATAATAATAATAATAATTATTATTATTATTAAAAAAAACTTTTTGTTTTTCGTTTCTAGCTGAAATTCTTATGCCATCTGATATACAATATGGTATAGATGTATCAAATCGTCGTGTTTTATTTGATGCTGATGAAATAAAAGCAATAAAAAAATTTGGTGATCCCGGTTTTCAAATACTCGGTTTTAAAAATCTTTCATGTTTATTACCACATCATTATGTTAAACCCGGTCATTTTATTTATCCCGATGAAAAATATATTGAAGGAAGTTCATGTTTATTTAATGCTTTATTAAAAAAATGTTTAGAAAAAAAAATGTTTATTCTATGTCAATTTATTGCAAGACGAAATACACCACCACGTCTTGGTAAAAGAAAATCAAAATTAATATTTTGTTTTTGTTTTTGTTTTACTAATAATTATTAATTTTGCTTTTTTATTCTAGTTGCACTTATTCCACAAGCTGAAGAAATTAATAAAAAAGATCCAAATGATCGTTTAGCATCAAATGGTTTTCATGTATATTATTTACCTTATGCTGATGATATAAGAACATTACCAAAGAATGATACAGCACGTTTAGATGATGATAATGTTGATTTATTTAAAAATGTTGTACGTAATTTAAAATTTAAATATCGTCCTGAAAAATTTGAAAATCCTGCATTACAAACATTATGGAGAAATATTGAAGCAACAGCATTAAATAAAAATAAACCAGAAGAATTTATTGATTTAACAATACCAAATATTGAAAATCAAAATAAAAAAGTAGCTGAATATATTGATGAAATTAAACAAACAATTTTTCCACCTGATTATATTATGGGTGTTGCAAAAAGATCAGCAACAAAACGAAAGGTTAGAATATTCAAAATAATCAATGACTGTTGAGAATGATCAGCTCTTTTTAAGCACTATAAAATATTACGAGAGAAAAAAAAACACTGACCACACACAAAGAAATTCCAAGCAGATATAATGTTTTTTTTTTTGCTTGATATTTAATCGATTTCGATAAAAACTAATATGATATTATAAATCAACATCCGAAATTGAATGAACTTAGATGTATTTCAAAATTTTTCGCAAACTTTTTCTTACGTCGAAAAATTCATCCCTATGGTCCCCTACAGAGTTGAATCAAAAAATGAATTTCATTGAAAATTATTAAATAAAATCGTACAGAATGTTTTATTCCATCTATCAATATTGCCTTTGTTGTTATGTAATCTCAATTCATAGCTTCTACCAACAAGAAAATGATCATCACATCATGTTTGACTCGATGGATGTGTGTGACGTCTTGCTGATATGTCCAATTGTTTCCTAATATTTTGTCGGAATTTTACAGCTATAGGAAGAACAACATGATGTATCCTTTCTACATTCATTGTTCCATCTTCCAAAATCACTACCACTCTCAGTCTCTTTCCTGTTTACAGGCCACATTCCATCGTTCTAAGCAATTTCAAGCACTTTTTTTTACTAAACAAAGTATTTTAATCAAGTAGAGAAAATTCAAAAATACAAACAGTATAATTCTTTATGAACAATCTGTTAGACGAAGTTATAAATTATAAATTTTTACTATCATATTGTCTTATTAAACAGACTAATCAAAACTAATATTTCTTTTGATACTGAATACATGATGTTTCAAATTTAATAATTGGTAGCAATGTTTTATTCAATATGAGTGCCTCTTCAAATATCGAGTTTCATCTTTGCATGAAGTTTGTGGTTATTGCAATACGAACTATGTGTCTGAATTTTCATCAATAGATATTTATTCTACTGATTATTCACCTTTCCTTCTATCTCAAATAGATTTTCTATTCTCAGACATTTATCCTTGACAGACTTCAACAATACGTTGATTTTAATCTTTAATTAAATGTTACGTTAACCTTTCTAATTTTTCATTTGACGCTAAAATATGTTTTCCGAACTGGTAAAAGGTTACAATATGTATTCAAGCGAATATTGATTTACTGTTGGGAGAAAAAAAAAGAATACTTTGAACACTTGTCTATCGTGGATTAAAAAACAATCAATTCAACGCCTTCGAGTCGAGATAATTTTTTTTTTTTTTTTGTAGGAAAATATTTCTAACACAATGTATGTTGTGTTCTATAAATACTTTTACATTCGTAATTTATTTCTGACGTAAAATAAAAAAAAGAGAATTAACTCAATCATTTGACTGAATCCTTTTTGATAAATTATGTTTATTAGATAGCGAAGTATAGAAAAGTCTTTAGGTACTGAAATAATAATGTGTTATTATAAATAATTTTGTAATTATAGATGACCTATTTTTTTGTAAAATAAGTTAATAATATTTGAATTATTGTGCAAGATCCCTTGATCTCAATCTGTTTCTTTGAATTAATATGAAATAGGATTTTTTCTTTTGTCTAATCAAATTATTATGATAGTATTCTTTTTTTATTTATTTATTCTGATAGTGCTTTGAAGTAGTATGACAATATAGATGCATTAGTCAGACAAATATTAAAACATCAACTTTGATTTCCGTTTATCAAATAAGTGTTGTAAAGCAACATATCCGATGATAGTTGACGTGACATAGTGATTAATATTTTTTCTTAGTCTTTCTGTAAATATACCTTGATGTGTGAAAAACACATTTTGCGTACATCAATCAACAAAAATAAATTTTATCAAACAAGAACACTAGGACAAATAATCTTTCCAATATATATTTTATAAGTATCTTTAAATCAAAATCAACATGTAAAAAAAACAAAACACACCCATCACATCTTTTTTTTTTCTTTCTCTCTAAATTATAATATAAGATTTTCAAAATATCAACTTTACACTAATGCAAAAATATACATTGGTCGAAAGTTGAATATGTATCATGAGCTTATCACATGTTTTTTTTTTCTGTGTTATTATGACAAATTTCAAAGGTCGTAAAATTATTTTTTTACTTTCGAATAGTACCATTTTCACCCAGATTTATTATTTGTCATAGACTATGTGAAAAATCACGATGTGCTATTTATCGTATCTAGATTTGTACTTTTATCGTATTGTATACGATTGTTTTCATTCGAATTCTATTTTAAGCTTTTAAATCACACGTTCTTTGAAGATTGTTTTTTTTTTGTCTCTTTTGTAATCAAAATAAAATCTAAGGATTTTCTTATGAAACTTTAATCTCTAGGCTGATGCAGCTACTACATCAGTGAGTTCAAAAAGAACCAAATCAGACGATGATGTCGACGTTGAAGCTGCTGCACACAATAATTTAGTATGAAAAAGATTAAGCAAAAAAAAAAAAAGAAAAAACTTCCGTTTTTTTTTGTAATTTCCTTACTCATATTATTTCTATTTTAGTTAACCAAATTAACCATACCAATACTTAAAAACTATTGTAAAGAAAAAGGTTTAAAAGCATCAGGAACCAAAAAACAAGATTTAATTGATATTATTCAAAAGCATCTTGCTATAAACTAAATCGAATTAATATTCTCCGTTGTTTTGCTTATATTTATTTTTGCAAAAAAAAAAAAAGAAATAAATACAAATAATTTATAAATAAAAATTCTGTTGTTTTACAGGTTTTTAGTCACGTAGGGATGTTTTTTTTACTTGATTTTTAACATTCCTACAAGATAAAAGTAGAAAGAATGCATGTATATGGAATGAAGACTATCTCTTGCATGCTTTTTCACTTACATATATTTTCGAAACTATAGAATGTGAATAATAACGAGCGACGGAGAAAAATAACACGTATGAGAAAAAGAAGAAAAAAAAAGGAGACAACAAAGCGGTAATACCACCATCTAGCGCTTGATCCTTTCCTGATCATTACCATCTGCTGTTTTTTTCACAATATTATTATCAAGGGTTCTGTTCGTGCGTATGTAAGTTTTTTTTATTCTGATTGCTTATTTTATTTTTCAAATTAAGATTCAATAATGTCACATAATATAAAATCATCAATAGAATCAGCAAATATTGCTGAACATGGTCCACCAGCGTCTATTGGTGAACATCCAAATGCAATTACAAATCGGTTTGTTAAAAGAAAAATAAAGCTTGTTTGTTTTTATTTTCAAAAAATATTTTTTTTTTTTTTTATGAACTTAGTTTTTATACATATGAACGTATACAAGAAATTGTTGCTTTTATTCAAAAATTAGCACCAACTAAACCAGAATTAGCTATTATATGTGGTTCAGGTCTTGGTGGTTTAGCTGAATTAATTGTTGAGAAAATTGTAATACCTTATGCTGACATTCCACATTTTCCAAAATCAACAGGTTGAATAAGAAAAATAAACTAGGTTGTTTTTTTGTTTTTATATAAAAGAATTTTTTTTATTTAATCTAGTTGCTGGTCATCGAAGTAACCTTGTATTGGGTATATTGAATGGTGTTTATGTTGTTTGTATGCAAGGCCGTCTTCATTCATATGAAGGATATACTACAGCTACGGTATCTATGAAAATCATGCATTTTGTTTTTTTTATTCTTAATAAGAAATTAAATTTTTATTTGTAAACATAAATAGATTGCAATGAGAAAATGTTTTATTAAAGATTTTTTTTTAGGAAAAAAAAAGATAAGATGAATAAATGATTATAAATTTTGTTTTAATTATTTTTAGTGTGCTTTTCCAGTGCGAGTTATGCATATGCTTGGTGCACATTCACTTATTGTTACTTGGTTTGTATTTTGATATATTTTTGTTTATTTTTTTAGGAATGAAATTTTATTTTTAGTGCTGCTGGTGGTATTAATGATGATTATAATGTTGGTGATATCATGTTAATTAAAGATCATTTGAATTTTCCTAATCTAGCTGGAAATAATCCACTTATTGGTCATAATGATGAAAGGTAAATTTTGAAAAGAAATTAATCTATTTTCATATGTATGTATTTATTTTAGATTTGGTATGATTAATATTAAATAAAATTTATTTTTATAAAATTTATTTTTTTAAGGACCACGTTTTCCACCTGTTGGTCATGCATATGATCGAGAATATTTATTAGAAATGAAAAAAATTGCTAATAAAAATAATCTTCAATTACGTGAAGGAGTCTATTGTGGATTAGGTAGATAATTATTTATATATGTTTTATTTTTCTTTTTTTATTTATTTTATTTTAAGGTGGTCCATGTTATGAAACTATTGCTGAAATAAATATGCTTAAGTTACTTGGTGGTGATGCTGTTGGTAAGAAAATAAATAGAATTTAGAAGAGAAATAAAATTTTTATTCGAACTGTCGATAGACATTTAAGATCTAGGATAGATGATCATTGAATAGATTATATCTTAATTGTCAATCACCAAAGCAAAAAAAGCAAGTTTTTCAATAAACCACTACAAAATTTGATTGAAAATCTGCATAGAAAGGCTAACAATGAGTTAAAGTATATATGTCTCTATAAATATTCATTATTCTTGTATTTATGTATTCTTATTGATCTTTTATCTAATTCTGCGAAACTACTAATATAATCGAATCCTTTTTTTTGTGTTCTCCTCAGAAATTTCTTCAGTAAGGATCTATCCTAGTAGTGATAATGTCCGCGCACAAACATTCGGATGAGCAAATGTTTTTTTTTAAACCAAATTCCTTCAATTTGTAAAAGAAGAACAATAGATCATTTTAAAAAAATTTGTAAATTTCCTTTTAGGTATGTCAACTGTTCATGAAGTAACATTCGCAGCTCATTGTGGTATGCATACACTTGGTATGGCATTAATAACTAATATAGGTTTATCGGATTATAATATAACACATGAAGTTGGTCATGATGATGTAATTCGTATAAGTGAACTTAAAGCTAATGATTTACAACAATTGGTTTTTAACTTTGCTGATGTTATTAAAAAGAAATCATCTTCAAAGAAATAATCAAAAACAAAAAAAATACTGCGCAAAAATAAACTTTGTTTGTGTTTTTTTTTACCGTCCTTTCATTCAAATATATATGTATTCAGATTATTTATAATGGTCTATCCATTTTCTTTTTGCTTTTCATGTCAATCGGTGTTGGAAAAACAATGCTTTTTGTTTTTTGATCTATTTTGTTGTTTTTTTTTTCTGTATCTCTATTGTGTTCGTCAAGATCTGTATCAAAAAAAAAAAAAGAAAATCATTTTATTATTTTATTTAGATGTAAAAAAAAAAGAAAAGAAAAACTAGAAAAAAAAACTTATGTCTGAACAGTTTACTAACGGTAGATAAAGATTATTTGATTTGTCTTTATTTATTTTGCAAATTTTTTTAGTTAAATCAGTATTTCGTAAACGATTTTCTAATCTTTCATCAGCAATTACAAATCGTTTATGGCTTAATGCTGATACAAATTATGAATGTGATGTTTTATTAACATTTCCAGCACGTATTGATGATCATGTGATAATTTGGTTTCTTGAAAAATTCATTCAACTTCAACCAGATATTCGTATATCTATTAAATATCATTTTACTACTGGTGAAATTCATTGTTTTTCTTTTTTTGAAATAGAAAAAAAACAAAAGTTTATTTATATTGTTTGTTTTGATTAGGTGTTTATGGATTTTATGTAACTTTTACTTATGAAAGGTATAGATTTATTTGATATGTATATAGTTTAATTTTGTTTTTGTATAGAATTTTGAAGGGTGCTGATACTCTTCAATTAGAAAAACCAATCAAACAAGAATTTGGTGGAGGATATCGAATATTTTCGTTTGATGAATTAGAATTTTATGAAGGTAAAATATTAATTTTTGTGAAACACTATCTAAAAGAAGTGTTGAAATATAGGAGTAAAAATTTGGACATATCCGTTTCTCTCCACAGGTCGTGACTAGATATGTGCGAAACGAAGTTTTTTTGTTGATCCCGGTTTCAGTAGCTTCTTTTTTAGTGGTTTCGACTCTAATAGTTTTAGTCTTTTGGATTTCGGGTCTACAGAAAACTACTCCAGAATTTATTCATATGACATCTAAAAACTAATTTTGAATATTCGGTTTTTGATTTATTTAGTCACACAACTAGCACTTTGTTGGGTCATCTCTCTTGAGTTATGTTCTGATTGATATCATTTGCTTAAAATCATAGAATATTTAGCAATAATCTTTAGTTCCGCTTGGAACAACTTTTTTCTCATAGTTCCAGTTCTAGTTTCAGCAACATCTCTTTCCTGTTGTCCATAGGGTGCTGTGCTCAAACCTTGGTATCACCAGTCATGGAATGACCTTGAGCAAGTCACTAACGGCTCATCCCATTACATATTGACTATGTTGTGGCATACACTTGCTTTTATGATTAGTGTTTTCGGGAGACTCAAGAAATTGAGCGCACGAACTCTGCGTCACACTGACCTTCTATCCAGATCTACAGCTAGTATTAACCGTAGAAAAGATGTCGGACCACTGAACCTGTTACTAGGTAGAAGTATTCTTCATTCCTATGGTCCCAGTTCCGCATATTTCTAACTGTAATAGGTATCATTCAGAGACCATCATAGATTTTATATCAATAACGTCTCGTTATACTATATGAACTATTTATATTAGCAACAACAGTTACATCGTGTTTCTCATTTTAATCTCGCATGAATTGTGCAAATAGTGTTTTTAGTGTAATTAATTCTTTTTTTTTTAATTTTGAATAGGTGTAGAAAATGAAGAAAAATTTTTAAGTTCACAAGAACGACAATCAATTGTTTTTCATCTTCTTTATTCAATAAGAATTATTGAAAATGAAATAATAAATAGAATTAAATTTAAAATTGATCAGTCATTAAGTAAATAATTTTTATTTTTATTTGTGATAAAAAAAAAGAAACAAATAATAATTTTATTTAGTTCAACGTGGTTTAGAAAAAGAATTAATTCGACAAATTATTCCATTACATAATAAAGAACAATTGAATTATTTGAGAGAAATATGGGTATGGCCAAAGAATATTATTACACCACAACCAATTGGTATGAAAAATGAAAAAAACATATTGAATTTTTTTTGTTTTATTAAATTAAACTTTTTTTCTAGAAAAAATTCGACAATATTTTGGTGTTAAAATTGCACTTTATTTTTGTTGGTTGAGGTACGAAAATAAGAACGTTGACAATTTTCTAAGATAATATTTTTATTTAGTTGTTATACCAAAGCACTCTGTCTTCCAGCTCTTTATGGTATTTATATTTGGTATTATACTGGACAAAGTCAGGTTTGTAGATCTAATAGATGAAGAACTATATGTATTCGCTTATCTATTGAATCCAAATTTAATATAATTTTAATCTTTAGAAATGATTCGTTATTATTCGAAATATAGTAATCTTTTTATAGTTCTCTTTCTCGTAGAGAAGAGTCTAGCATGAAGAAATTGTTTGTTTGCTTGCTTGTATGTCCGCACTTCATTGATTGGTCGAAGTATACTGTGAAAATAAAAGAGATTATTTTCCATAAAACTTAACCAAAGGTAATTGATAATGAGGAATCCAAATCTGAGGTCAGTTTTAATTAATCATTAACTAATTATTAACTAATTATCAATTGACTATTAATTATTAATATTTCCATTAAAACTTAACCAAAGGTAATCGAGGGTGGGAAATCCAAATCTGAAGTTAGCTTTAATTAATTAATTAATAATTAACTGATTATTAATTTTTTTTTTTTTTTCAAAAACATTGACTAAAGGTAATCGAGGGTGGGGAATCGAAATCTGAGGTCAGTTTTAATTTATTAATTACTAATTAGTAACTAACTGATTAATAATTATTAATTTTTTTCAAACAAATTGGCCAAAAATAATCGAAGGCGGACAATCCGAATCGGAGGTCAGTTTTAATTATTAACGTATTATTTCTTAATTATTAATTATTAATATTTTCGAGAAAACTTGACCGAAGATGATCGAGGGTGGAGAACCCAAATCTGGGGTCTGTTTTAATTATTAATCATTAATATTTTTTACAACATTCGAAAAGAGGAAATTGAGGGTCAAGAACCTGAATCCGTAGTTTGTTTTGATTTTTTTCTAAGTACTATTATTATTAGTGTGTTTTCTGGAAAACTTGATCAAGGATTTTTCAAATAAAAAACGAGAATCTATGATGAGTTTGTGTTAATAATCTAGCAATGCTAAGGAATAGTAAAACATACTAATATCATCATAGTTTAGGAAAAAACTTCACTAGAGGAAATTCAAAAACAAGAATTTCAATCTGAAACTAGTTACTATTATTAATATAGATAAGTGAATAATTTGGAGAGAGTCAAAAAACAGCACTTCTACGAAAAAGAGCTGAACAAGTCCATAAACGAGTGTTACTTGTTATATATAGACTGAAAATTTCTCTAATGAAATGATTGTATTCTAATTTCGATTAATTTACTTTAGGAACTTGATGATAAACTTTTTATCATAAATTCTCTTTTAAATATCATATGGGCAACAGGTTTTCTTATATTTTGGCGACGACGACAAGCTGAATTAGCATATCAATGGAATACACTTGATATGGAACAATTAGAAGAAACACGCGCAACATATAAAGGTACATTACGTCGATCACCTGTTACAAATAAATATGAACCTTATTATCCATCTTGGAAACGTTTATTATTTCGTTTATTTGTAACTATACCAATGCTTATTATTAATATTGTATTGGTTTCAATTCTTATTCTTATTATAATTCGTTTTCAAAGTTGGATTGATCGACAATTAAAAGTTGGTCGTTTACCATGTAAGAATATTTTCTTTTTGTAATTTTCTAATTAAATTTTTTCATTAGCATTAATGTCATTAACAGAATTATTACCAAAAATTTTATTAGCATTAGTAACAACTGTTTTTGATGATGTTTATAAATATGTTTGTCGCTGGTTAACAGATCGAGGTATGAGAATTTAACTATGAAGAGTTTATGAATAATTGTTTTGTTTTGTTTTTTTTTTTTTTATAGAAAATTATCGAGAACAACGAGTACATGATAATCAAATGATTGCAAAAATGTTTGCTGTAAGATATATTTACATTTTCTATGAATTTAATAAGATTGATATATACGCATTTGAATTTTAGTGTGCATGTGTCAATTCATATTTAAGTGTTTTCTACATTGCTTTCTTTACACATAAAAATATTCGATTATCTGACGTAAGAGAAAAAATTTTTTGCATACTTGTATATTCGATTGTTGTTTTGTTTTTTTTTTATTTATTTTAGCAATTAATCACTATTTTTGTTATAAAACAATTTTGGGATCATATAAAAGTATGTAGAAAAAAACAAGTTTGATATTAGAGACGTACGGAAAAAGGGCTATGACTATCCTACATAGCTTATTCAATTTTTAACTGAGATTATTTTTATCATTATATCTCTAGTCCTTTGGTCTCCAATTCAGATTGAGAAATATATTATCCATTGCCACCAATGCTGAAGCGATTCAGCCATTACATAAAAATAGATATTTGATTTTAAAAAATTCTCGTTGAAGACTTTTGTGCAAAAATACAGTGTTACATAAGTTATATATTTCACATAGATGACAACTGATTTATACAGAAACGTGATATCTTTTATGTCTATCAAGTCCGAACATGCTGTTATCGATATTTATGATTCAATATTATCATTGTCTTCTACATTGATATCAAGATGTTCTTTTTTTTTTATTGACTTCTCCATAAATCTTTGCATTCTTAATATGATGAATAGGTTCCTTTGATAAAGAATCACCAATGAGAAAGTGTACTTTTTTTTTAATCTGATAATTGTAATGTTTAAGCAAACAATAGATACTAAATATATAAACAAGTGAAGTAAAAAAATTCAAGTGTCATGAGTTCATAAAATCAATTATCATTGTTATTTGTTAATAACTGTCGTCTTTTAAAATAGAATTCATTTTAGCGAATGAAAAAATTTTAAGATATTATTTAAAAATCATCAATAATCTTTATTATATATTTATTTAGGAAGCAATTATACCATATATTGTTTCAAATACTCGTTTATCTGTATTAATTGAATTAAGTAAAAAAGAACAAGCTCGATATGCTGAACGAAAAGATCTAAATAAAAAACTTAAAAATATTCTTGATCAATTGAATAATTCGAAACAAATAAAAAATATTAATGAAATTTCAACTGAGAATTCATTTAGTTCACATGATTCTATACCAAGTTTTGAAACATTATCATTATCACAAGCAGAAATTGAATGTTTACAACCAAAATGGCCAGATTTATATGAAGATTATTTAGAATTAGTTATACAATTTGGTTATATTATATTTTTATCAACATTATTTCCTCTTGCAGCATTTTTTTCATTATTAAATAATATTGTTGAAATTCGTGCTGATGCATTTAAATTATGTATGATATGTCAACGACCATTTTCACAACGTGTTAAAGATATTGGTCATTGGCAAGTAAAGAAAAAAAAATTTTTTTTTTATGTCAATACAAGTACACAATATTTCATTGTTTTTTACTTTTTAAAGAAAATTATGGAATATATGGTTATTGCAGCAATTATTGTTAATTGTATTTTTTGTTCAATACGTGGTGTATTTAGACGAATGTTACCGGATCTTCCATTTGCTGCAGAAATTTTTTTACTTATTTGTATTGAAGTTTGTATTTGAATTTCTTTTTTTTTTTTTTTTTTTATTTGAAATATGAAAGTTTCTTTGATTTTAGCATCTTCTGATACTAATTTGTAAAATAATTCGTGCAAGTATTGAAAATGTTCCTTATTGGGTTCGAGTTGAAAAAGCTAAAATGGAATATCGTCGACGTGAAGCACTTACTGTAAGAAACAAAAAAACAAAGTATTCTTCTTTTTTTTTCTTAATTGAATCTATTTTTAGAAACTTGAATGTAATGCTTTACATTTAAAAGATAATAATACTCAAGCAAATACAACATAATATACAATATTTTTATTTATCTATGAGTCATTTGCGTACAAATTTTCAATTCTCCATTTTTATGTCATATTATATTGGTAATAGAGTTTCCTTAACAAACAAGTGTTTTATCTTGGTAGTAATGCATATATATATGTGTTTAAATAAATAATTTATTCCAATGGGTATTGTGAATAGTATTTGTGTTGTCAAATCTACTCTCCAATATCGTTTCTTTAATGTTCGAATAATTTTAATGAGAATTTTTTATTGTAATATTTAGTTTTATGAGAATGTTTTTTATCAATAGAATTGTATTAATAGTGTCCAATGTAAATCCAGGTAAAAAAACTCGGAAAATCGGTAGGAACTTGGAAGCAGAAATCTGATGGCCGGCTCTATTCGGAACTAGAAAAATCCAATCACTGGTTTCCTGCTTTCAAGTTCCGATCATTTTTCCGACGGGAAGCTCACGAATTCGAACGTTGCAATCATTGACTTGAGTTAACATAATGATAGCCATTCTTATACTTAATGAATATTTAGTAATTGATATTCGGAATTGTATCGACGAGAAAACAACAGAAACTTCAATCTTGAAGTTTCTGCTGTTTCTCTCTCAGATTATATATGAGTTATTCACTTTGATTCATTTGTTTGTTTGTTTTTTATGGTATATTTTATTTACTATTCTCGTTCCATCAAATATATTCCAGCCTTGGCACTTTTTTTTGTTGTCTATCGTGGTTTTTTTCTTCTCTTCTATGGATAGTTCTGAGCCTAAATGTTCTCACTAATCTATATATAGCTGTTATTTTGAGAGGTGTAGGAAGTAAATTTATTTGATAAAAAAAAACTAAGTCTATTGTATTTCATGAATAAAACATTTTGACAACTCTGGTAGATTATTGTATCTACTTGGCACTAAATAACTACAAGATTTCAGACCTATGGCTGTTATTATGAATGAAAACGTGTGAAAAATACTATCGATAAGTTAGATATATGAATTTCCCACATAATCTTCAATTTTATCGATAAATGCCTAGAGCTTATCAGATCACCGAGTGATAATCGCCGTAAGAAAATGTATTTTATTGGTCACAGATATGCGAGCGATTATAGAAATACAATAATATTGAACAACTAAAAAACGACATTAAAAACCGAGATCAATGATTCCGACCAAAATTCGCACGAACTTGAAAGTACTATTATGATGACCGGCTCTGCTTAGTTACAGCAAAAGTAAGATTCCACCCAGATCCAAGAAAACGGCACGGTAAATGGTCATAAATGATAAAATATAGTGAAAAGCTGGATCATTACGCCGTCATTGTCGATAAGCTCGTAATACGGTGAAAACATTAGGAGAAACGATGACCGCTTAGCAGAGAAAAAATCGACTAGGAAACAGGCTGACGAATTACAGCGAAAATCAATGCAGTAATTCGCCGTTTTCAACAGTCAGCATGATCGTCCTGATAAATTGTAATTAAAACTGCATTCAAAGCTGTTCGATATATTGATTGCTTGATGATTTACTGCATATCCACTAGAGCTGCCATACATACCACATTTTGGGATACAATATCTCATTTTATTAACTTGTACCCCGAAAAATTTTGTATTCCATTTAGATTTTTGAGTCTGTGCTCAATAAACTGATCTTTTAATAGAAATGAGTTATATTTGTCGATAGAGTTTTTCTTCATTTTTATAGGAACATTCATAGGGATATGTATTAGTAAAGAATGATTATTGGATGTTGGCGTCTATTTGATTTATTTAATTTAGTTTGAGATCTTATTTAGTTTTTCATGCCGATTTTCACTGCCAAAATCAAAATAAAGTTTCTTATCTTTATTGAACTAGAGTTTATTTTGTTTAATAAATTTATTTTTGAATACATCATATGCATTTATTTTTTCATAAAGTTTTTGTCTTCGTATATAAATTTGATTTAAATAACGATATAAAATTTTTTTTTCATTGAAAATTTTTTTTAAATTTATAAATTCATTAGTTTTATGAACAAGTTTCTTTTTTATTAAAAATAATTTTGATATATTATTAAATTTATCCGGTGAACTTATCATAAACATATACCAATAATGTATATGATTAAAATTTTTTTTCATTTCTAATGTAAGTTGATTTTGAAAATTAATATATCGATTAGAAATACTTTGTGAATGAAGATATTCATTATGTTCAAGAGTTTTAAATGAAATTGATTGTTGTAATTGTTGATTATATGATCGTAAATGATAATGATATTTATGTAAAATATTAAGATCTGATTTTGATTGTTCAATTATCTTATCTAAAAAAAAAAGCGACAGAAATCAAATAGAAGATAAAATTACAATGACGAGGTGGGTGAAAGAGATTATTCAGCTTCCCTCTCCTACACAGCTTTGTGCTCTCTCTATGTCAAATTTTAGAATTTCTGTGTTACATATAAATGTATCATCTTTATGTCCGAATAAATGAAATGAATGTATTAAGAACAATATTGAATAATTATACTATGAATTACTACTGAATAAACAATTTTTTCTGAATGTTATCTCGATAGCACAAGGTGCAATGACAATACCTATCCTGTGAAAGTTCATTTTCAGCGATGAAAATAACTCTCAGGCACATTATGGAGAATAAATATCTATGTATTTTGTTTATATTATCAGTATAACGAGATTTCCAATATAAATTTTGATGGTGTTTGTTGAAATAGTAAATTAGATATTCTATCTATTGTCGTTATTACCATGAGATATACTTAGGGCATACCAAAAGTACTGGCAGTGACACTTTAATACCCTATAGTAGACTTTAAGAAACTTTCTTTCTATATAGTCTGATAGAGAAAAAAATGCTCTATCTTTCTATACTATTTGATCGTACTTCAGCTAATCTCATAATATTAAATTATCCATAAAACCTATTTCGGCTGATTATGTGCTGGTTGTACTAGATTACAACGTGTGAGAACAGACTAGTTTTCAATCCCTCAAGACATTGTATGAACAACCAAAATATACCATAAGATGCAGCGTGAAAAGCTCTACAATTTACATAAGGCCATTTATTTTATAGCTGCACTTTTTGCTTTCAAAATCGATAAAGTTTTGAGGGATCAAATTTTTGGTATTGAGAAAATTGGTCGCATAGAGTTTTCCTTTTTTTGAAAACAATTACAATAAGCTTTACTGTATAGATTGTAGAGCTTTTCACGCTGCATCTTGTGGTATATTTTGTTTTTCTTTTGGTAAAGCATATCAGGTGATAAACAATGAAATAACAAAAATGAATTCGTTGTGTATCGAAAACATTGTCTTTTTCGCATCTTCACAATTTGATTGCTCCAAATTTTGTCGATTTCGAAAACAAAAATTGCAGCTATAAAATAAGTGGTCGTATGCAAATTGTAGAGCTTTTCACGCTGCATCTTATGGTATATTTTGGTTATTAATACAACTAGTAAGAAATCGAAAACTGCAATGCAAAACTTACAACCAGCATATAACCAGCCGAAATTGGTTTTATAGATAATTTAATACTATGAGATTAGTTGAAGTACGATCAAATAGTATAGAAAGATAGAGCATTTTTTTCTCTATCAGACTATATAGAAAGAAAGTTTCTTAAAGCCTACTATAGGGTATTAAAGTGTCACTGCCAGTACTTTTGGTATGCCCTAAGTAAAAATCAATTAAAAAGGCATTATCGTCTATAGTTCTATACAGAAAGAATCATTCAAAAACAAAAAGATTCTTCATTGGAGTAACGAAAAAAACAATGTATATACATTAAGAGAGATCAAACGGGTTTCATAGACTGAATCCACCTAAGCCAAAATCTTGATTTCGTTACTGTTACATTGCAAGACATGAACTCATTTGATATACACAAAAACAATGAAGAATAAACTCAATCGAATTTGAACTTTAAACTGAACAAATAAAAGTAAATTTTCATTCAATATACTCTTTCAACTATCAGAAAGCATAATTTGATTATCTTCAAGTGTATACCTTGCTTAAGATGTTGTGTAGAAAGACGTTTTATTGTTTTATATAATGGTTCTAATTCATTATTAAGCATAGCTTGTCTATGTCCAAGTAATTGTACTACAAAAGTTAAATCTGCATATTGTTGTTTTAATAGTCGATTTTCATTTTCAGTATAATGAAATATTTCTTTTAAAATTTGATAATTATATTCTGAATGTTTTAAATTTTGATTTAATATCTTTATATTTTCTTTTATTTGTTGTGTTTGATAATGATATTGTTCTAATAATAAATTATTTTGTATAAGAATATGATTATTTTGTTTTGAATTTAACATTAATTTTCTAATAATTATTTTATATTGATTAATTTTTGTTTCATTTTGTTTTAAATTTAATTCTATTTGATTAAAATTAATTTCATTTTGTTTAATTTGTTTTTGATAATATGAAATTTCTTTTGCTAATGGTTTTTCATCACTAATAATTTTATATAATTTTTGTTTGAGTAATTGAATTTTAATTTTATTTTCATTAACTTTTCTACGTTGATCATTTAATTCTTCATGTGTTGTTAATAAACAATTTTCAAGATCTTGTAATTCTTTTGTATGAGAATCAAATTGAATTTCATTAGAATTTATTAGATAATTTTGTTGTTTAACTTGTTCACTGAATTTATTTATTTCAATTTTTGTTATTTGTAATCGTTCTTCATTTGCTTGAACTATAAGATAAAGATAGAACTTTCTAGCAATTATAAGAATAACTTACAATATGATAAATTGGTTTTGAAATGAGTTTTTACCTCATTAGATAGATAGGTCTATTGAAGGTAGAGAATTCTTAGAACAATTTGTACTTATGCGTCTTGCTACTTGGATTATGATTATTTTAGTGAAGTTTTTATACAAAATGCTATAGTCTTCGATAGATCACTTTCAAAATCGACGTTCGAGTTCCAACAGAGGGAGAAATAGTCAAGACTTCAGTCTTTAAGTCTGCTGTTTCTCCCTCGGTTCCAATTATGTACAAATAGAATTCTCAATCTATGGGAAAGTATCAAACTTGCTATGATCATCAAGTTTGAGAATCTTGTTTGTCCAAAATTTGAACTTGAAACTCGTTACACTGATCTATGGAAGACTCACTAAAATAGTTATCTGTCAAGAGGGGAAAGACTCATGGACGTGAATCATTCTAGGCATTCTCTATTTTCAATAGACCTGCTTAATGAAAAAAGACTTGTTCCAAATCTAAGCGATCGCTTTGCTAACTGTCCTTGCTAGACAAAATTTGGTTGAAGTTATCGATAATGCTGATTTCGCATATGAACATGAAAAACTACTTAGATCTTCTAAAGTGACAAAAATTTTCTCAAAATCGTTTTTGATCTACTCAGATTATAGAGCATATTGAACTGCCTATAAGTCAATAATCTTTTCTGGCTTCTATAAATGAGTTTTAAGTAGAATAATATCATCTTGAAGATTTTTATATTGAAATGTCGATTTGTATCTGTCGTATGAATTAAAATGACTGTATTTTCTGCTAAAAATGACGATTAGAAACAGCAAAAGTTACTGTTATCTAGGCAATTCGATATGCTCTGTAATCTAGAGAGAGAGTAAAGCATAAAGTTTGTTAGTCTAGAACACCAGCATATGAAAATCTAAAGATATTTCTCATGATCGATAGCGTACAAATCAGTATCTTTCTGTGAGAAAGCGATTGATCAGTTGAAAATGTTGCCTCGTCCGTAGAATTAATGCATGTGAATTCTTGTTAACTATTCATCTATACTTTTGTTTTTTAAAAGTTTGCAATTGCATGCCTATTTTTTGGATAGGTATCTAAATGTTAATGTCAATCACTCTCCAAAAAATCTTATTTAAAGTATAAACTAACAGTTTTCGTTTTCCGATGAGGTTTTAACAATTGTGGCATCAGCTTAAAACAAAAAGGTAACTTGATATTAGCTAAAGTAACTCCAGGTTTCATTTCATGAATAGAGAAATGATCGATAATTCTATGAATCCGTTTTTTACCCATATTTTCTTTACCGAAGGAGCGATTTCAATAACCTGAAACTCTGAGAGGGCAAATCCGAACTTCAGAGAGTCATCGCCCTCTCATCCAAGGGGTCATTAGGTGTAAAGTTGAAAGTATACTTTTTAAGGGCTTAAACAGTATAACATACACTCTGACATATGGGTTACTTAATATCATCAATGTCTTTGTTCCTCTTATTCACACTAGTCATAAAATCCAGAGAAAATCTCAAACTTTCGCCTTGATCTGTTTGAATTTCGTTCTCCTATAACATCAAATGCTTTTACGCAAACATGCGTTTAGTGTAATGAGCTTGCACGATTTTCCATTACATCAAATTGGATGAAACTTCCACAGAAAGTCTTGATTTATACAGCATTAGCGTGAAATACCCACTGTACCTCTCGACTCGTTTGCTAGACACACATCACGATTATGAATGAATGTGATTGTAGTAGCAAAGATCGAAATCGATAGAATGTTAAGAAAAACTAGGAAAGGTATTTGAAATAATAGAAACCTTTCAAACTCTAATAAGTACAAATTAGGATAGAATTAACTTGTTTTTTGTAAATTATTTGTAATATTATGTTGTTTATTATGATCTTTAGATAATTTTCTATATGAATATTGTAAATTTTGAATAGTATGATTTGAATGAAAAATTTCTTTTTCTAATAATTTTTTTTTTGAATTTGATTGTTTAATAATATTGATTAATTGTTGTTGATGATTTAATATTTGATTTTTTTCTATTTCCAGAATATCAATTTGTTGATAAAGTTTTTGACGATTTTTATTAAATTGTATTTGTTGATTTTTTAATTGTTGAAAATTTTCATTTTGTTGTTGAAGAATTTTTTTTAAATTTAATATTTGATTTTCATAATTAGTTCGATTAATAATATTTAATATTAAATTTTGTTTATATTTTTCTAAATTATTTTGATAAATAAATATTGTTTTATGATGAATTTCAATTTGTGTTTGTATATGAAAAATTAATTTTAATAAATTATGAATTTCATTAATAAGAAATTTATAATCATTAAGAAATATTTCAATATCTTTTATATTTAAAATTAAATTATTTATTTTTTTTGATGATTGTTCATATATATGATTATTAATATGTTCTTGATTATTTATTTTTAATTTTATTTCATTTATATTTTGTGTTATTTGTAATATTGATGTACGAAAATATTCAAGTGTTAATTGAATGTTTTTCATTTTAATTAATAAATCACCATGTTCTTTTTCTAATAAATTTAAACATGTTGTTTGTTCATTTTTTTCTATTTGAGCAAAATTAAGAAGTTTTTCTAAATCTTCATTAATTATTAATTTATCATTTAACGTAGTACCTATTGCTGTTTCCAAGATATACCATAGACGTGAAGTATTTACTCGAAGAATCTTTAAATTAAGAAAAGACAATTTTATTAGAATAAGATTATAGGAGATAATGTGTTCGACCACAGATCCAAATGAACTATGGGTACGAGTTCTTTTTTTGATTCCACTGGTTTCAACGGCTTCTATATGAGCAAAATGGGATATACCAGTTTTTTTAGCATAAGTATATAAATAAAAATGTTGACTCTTTCAGCTGACTATTAATAAAAAGGTAATTAGCGAATAGCTATCTAATCATAGAAGAAAAACTTCAGGATAGACTTAATGACACGAGCTGCATCGCTGATGAAATTTTCAGCAAGATCGAACTCCAAAAAACTTAGAGATCCTGAAGAGGAATTTTTGCGTTTGCATATTCATACTTCGTCATGTCGCTAATGAACCAAAATATGAACTCCATCAATGTCCGACCGTTGGACACCTTCATTCAATATTTTGAACTGTAATACGTACTATAAGGTGTCTATCCTGTGATACATTTTCTCTAATAGTATCATTAAAATTGAATAGTGAAAAACCTTTTAAAGGCGAAGAACCATCTCGAAGAGATTTATTGCAACTTTGATATTCACCTGAAGGATATGCCATGCATTAATTTCTTTATTTTTAATGTCAGTAAGTAATTGTGTTAGATCATCAAATTTAGTTTTAAATGTTGTTAATGTTATTTGATCAATAGTTCTAAGCTCATTAGCATAATTAAGTTTAGTATAATTTATATCTAAATCTTTTTTTAAACGTTGAATTTCTTTAAGAAGATATTCTTGTGAATATTTTAATTGTTGACCTGAATATATATCGAATTACAAAAAAAATTATATTTCTATCTAAATTATTAACAAACCAATTTGTTCAATTTCATTGATAATATGAGTTATATCAATATTTTCAAATTGTTGACAATTTCTACGTAATTGATTTATTTGATTATGAAATTCTTCCATTTTCAAAAATATCTTGACGAACAATAATTTTATCATATAATAGGCGCGTACACACACAAAAAAAAAAAGAAATGGATATTTTACAATTTAATTAATAGTCAATACCCATGAATTTAAAAGCATGAGTTAATGTCCAAAGAGGACCAATTAAAAGAAATTGTAGATCTTTAAAAAATGCTGGTTTTTTTCCTTCAATTTCATGTCCAATAAATTGTCCAATCCAAGCTAATATAAAAATAATTAATGCTATACGAAATATTCGCACATGATTTTTTTCCAATAATATTAATAATATTATTAATATTAAAAATAGTAATGTCATTGTTATTGCTAATGTAGATGAAAGATTCCAATAGAAAGCAATTATAGGTATAATTATAAGTGATGGATTAATTAGACCAACTTGATCAATTGATATTATATGACGAATATTTTTTGGTATAATTGGTAAACACCAAAGCATAGCAATAACAGTTATTGTTATTGTTGGTACACATATTTTATGTATGAGAATATTAATTGGATTTTGATGTGATTGAGAATATTCATCAAGCCAAGCTATTAATTCTTCACTAGGCATCTAGAATAAATGAAAAGAAAAAAAAAAGAATCTCATATATCTATTCATTTATTTTTGAAAAATAATAACATTTTTTTTATTTCATCAATTCTTTTTTTTTTTTTTGTTTTTGCTTAAATATAATAAAATAGTAAAAGAATCAAATTGAAGTTTATCTGACACACAAAAAAAAAAAACATATCAAAAACTGTTCATAGGATTATTCATATCGATGTCTACCACGCTTTCTTTTTGATGTATTTCTAAAATAAAACAAAAAAAAAGAATTTCATTTTTGTAATTTTAATTATAAGAAAAGAGAAGTTCATGAAATTTGAACTAGGAAGAATTTTAAATAGCGAATCCAACAAAAAGACATCTAATCCTATTTCATTTTATCTTGCTTTTTAATTTACTTTGGTTTAGATCCAGCAAGATGCTGTTGTGGATCATATTTAAGTACTAAATCTCTTGTTTCAGGATGTCGTTCAATATAAACTTTTTTAGCTTCTTCATAAGCTAAATGCATTTCTTCTTGATGTAATTTGACAACATCTGTATTAGCTCCACATTTTTCATTATTATTAAAATGTTCATAACCATGAATAGGTTGACGACAAATATAACACATTGATGCACCACAAGCACATGTCATTTTATTACAACCTAATTAGTTAAAAAAAAAACAAATGCAAAAATAAATACGTTTTTGTTGTTTTTGTTTCTATACCTTCAAGTTTATAAAATCGTTGTTTACATTTATAACAAACTCGAATCATTGCTTCTGAAACACGATTTTCAATAAATGTTCTCATATCTAATTCATCTTTTTTTTCAACTTCATCACATCGTAATGGTATATGATTTGGTTCACCACAAGCACGACATGTTTCTTTTAAACATTCTTGATTTAAACATCGAAATACACGTTCATTAGGATCATCGATAACTACAATATACAAATAAATAAATACATAAACATGTAAAATATCATATGCACTCATAAATAGAAATGTTATATAAAATCATTTGAAGTCAAATAGATCAATGAAGGAATCTCCGTAGATGTCCCATTCTGATTTCTTGCCTATAGATACTACACATAGCAGACCTCGAAATCGGGACCCGAGCTCAAAAGAAACTTCGTTTACAAAGATTTTCTTTTTCTCAATAGACACCTATTCCATATTTTTCGGCTTTTATAAGAAGTAATGACCAAGGGGGATAGCGTAGAGAAGCTTCCCCTCAGGAGTTAGCCAAATCTCAGAAAAAGCATAAAAATCGTCGGGCTCATTTCGAGGCCTGCTACATAGTGTTCTAATAAAAACTGTAAAACATTTTGATTCTTTTCTGAAAATAGAGTTGTGCCAATGGGCATATTTTCTTATGTGATATCTTTTCTTTCTCAGTGTGCTCTTGTACAATCAATGATACATAGTGGTCATAATCGCGTTACTTATACATTTATCTATGCATGGTTGAACCTTGTTCTCATTCTATATTACCATTCACTCGTATATTATGTGTATTGTTACTCAATTGTTCTTCTATATCTGTTCTCTCCTTGGCCTCATCACTTGTTCATTCTTACATTGTTCTCTCCTTGGTTTCATCATCTCTTATTATACTCGTGTATATAAACGTGTGCTTTATATAAAAACGACGCGATTGTATGATATGAAGGATTATAATAAAGTGTAACTCCATCTGTACTAACATACCTTCTATCATAGATCGTCACAGTTGGTGATTGATGATATGAAGAAGCTCAATAAAGCATAATTCCATCAGTATTAATACTTCTTCTATCTGAAAATCGTCACAAGAGTTGTGACTCTAAATGCTCTAGTCCGTTCTAACACCAAAGAAAGTTGTTTATCTAATGTAACAATCAAATTTTACAGTACTGGTCAAAAATATAAGACTAACGTATATTTGATTTTTCTTCCCCACGATGTTGAGCATTTAGCTCAAATCTAAATAGTGTTTTAAATACCTATTGAAGTTCTCTATCAAATGCATTCCATATCGAAATTTCAGAGATAAACTATGGGAGATTGTTTTCGGATCCTTGAAGACTGTATGAAAAATAGATTTTAAGAGTATCGTCTTAAATTCTGAATAAAATGAAGGGTTGTCGCATTTTCTACGATCTTCTCTTAAAAAGTTATAAGCATACCAATGTGAAATTTATCATAACATTGCTAAAAACAAAAACATTTTTTTTTTATAATACTTATAACTTTTTAAGGGAAAATCGTAGAAAATGCGGCCACCCTTCATTCTATTCAGAATTTTGCACTCTTTAAGCTAGTATTCTTAAAACATATTTTTCACATAGTGTTCTACTACCACATTTGATTTTCTAGAAGGGAGATCAGAATTTCGGCTCGGGACAAAACTCATCCCACTACTCTTCATAAAAAATAGTCTAACTTCAATGAATAATTAACACATTCTTGTAGTATTGAGCAGCACGGCATAATGCATAGCAGTGAGATTTTAGATCACATTATACTTATAACATCCTGCTAAGCATACTGAGTGTAGATCTCTTCACAACTCCTATCAATGCCGACACTCACACTATGAAGTATACTAACTAGTTATAAACGTATAGCTTTTTTTTAAGGGATTGATGAGGTGAACTTTAGGCTCAAGCCGAAATTCATGTAACCCTCCCACTAGAAACCTTCTTGTCATAATCCATCTATGAAATTTCGGCATAGAACTTTATTAGCTATTCAAACCACTAATATTTATATTTGAGTTAAATTGTTGGTATCGTAGGAAAAAAAACCCGCCCTGATGATCAATATTGAATATTCTTAATAAATGAGAATATAATCATACTTGTTCCAAATGTACAATATTTGCATTGTTCAAAATTAGGAATATTTGCTAGACGTAATTCTTCTTGTTGAATTTTAATAAGTAATCGAGAAAGAAGTGTTGGTGAAAGTAAATGATTCATTAATGATGTTGAATATTCATATTTACATGTTGAATTTAAACATGTAAAAAAACATTCACCATTTGATATAAAACCATTTTCAATATAATTTCGTATACATGTTCTATTTAAATATAGAAAAAAAAAAATTTTTCAAATGAAAATTCAAATTTATTTCATATTAATATACAGAACAAAAACAAAACATATCTTATTTTCTATACAAATTAAATCGAAATAAACTTAAGTTTAAATCAAAATAATAATTAATTATAACTTACTGACAAAATCGATGATTATTATCACAACTAATCATATCATCATCAAGTAATTGATCATCACAACAACAATCACATGTTTGTAATGTACCATTTTCTGTTGCAATACGAATTTGTTCATCACGAAATTCTTGTTTTCGTGTTAAATATTCTATATTTAAAAAAAAAAAGTAATCAAAAAAGAAAAATTTCAAGCAAGATTAAAAAAAAAACTATTCAAACAAAAAAAACAAAAATTTCTCAATGTGTTTGAAGATCTCTTATATAATAAATAGTATCATCTATTTTTTCTCGTGTATAAAACATATCTCTTGATATTGTTCGTACTATAGGATCTTCTTGACAAAATTCTACAAAATTATTTAATACATATGTTGGTGGTTGACGTGTACGTGTCATTAAATCAACTCCAGCATTTGTAAATAATGTTGAACTAAACATTGTTCCTATCCATTGATAAGGTTGATCAATAGAAGCTTCATTATCAACGAAAATAATACCAAATTCACTTGTAAATAATTTTAATAAACCATTTCCTCGCCATTGAAAACGACTTGATTTAGATATTGATTGTGTATCAATACCACGAATATCTGTTGGTACAAAACCTCTAAATGGTCGTCGAGTATAATATTCAACAAGATCATTTAAACGAAGACGTCCATCAGGTAATTGATCATGAATAGAATATGTTATTGTTGGTGTTAATTTATCTTTCCACATATCAAGATTTGTTGCAAGTATATGCCATAAACCTAATGCACGATTAGGATCAAAATCATTAACACTTGCAGTATCAATATCTTTAGATGACATAATGATTTCTAATGACGTAGAATAAAAAACTGATTGCAAATGTATCTATCTCGTGCTTGTTTTTTTTTTCTTTCGTTCTGTTAAAAAAACACACACGCACACGCATACGCCTATTGTCGACTGAAAAATACTCGGTGTATTTTTTTGTTGCTTCATTACTTACCTATAATTTCATCCTCATGTTTGACATAACATAATTCCTAAAGAAAAAAAAAGAACAAATAATTTATTCGAAAATAAAATAAATTATTTTAAGATACGGGAAATCCAAAAAAAAATAGCATGTCGAATTGATTTAAAACAAAAGCTGATATGGATTTTCACGGATCGAATTTCTTAATTTCCTCAGTAGAGAGTTCCAAACTCTACAAAACAAAAATCCTTGTACTTAGCGGTTAACTTTTGTTTTAAATCTCATCAAATTTCATAACTGAATAGTATGTTCAAAGACGATTGTTCGAAAACATCACGATATCATTATAAAACATTTTGAAGATGTTTTTTGAGCTTAGGACATCCAGTTCAGTAAATATCTATCTAGGTTTTTTTGTTAATTGTTGTAGATAAACTTATTATCTCATCTTATTTGATAGCAAAACATATGTATCAGATTTATAAAAAGTTTATTTCATAGTTGAGAAACTTCACTTTTACTGAAATTTTAGCTTTTCTATTCGAAATTAGTTCGTATTTTGATATTTCCTCAGCATTTTTCAGTAAAATCAAGATTATATTCGGAATCAGCATCAAATGAAGGATCAGAATTTGGGTTGAAAACACAAAGTTGTCTAATAATTGTGAAAGTCATATATCATTTGATTCAATTCTTAACGCTGATTCCGAATATAAACTTAGTTTTACTGAAAAATGTCAAAATACGAGCGAGTTTTGGACAGAAAAACTAAACGGCGACTATAAGGCTTTGATCCTGGAACGGGATATGTGTAGGTTTTTAGAGTTAGCCTTCCTCTACAAATCTACGCATTTCCATCAATAACTACTATGAAATTTATAGTCGCCTTCCGGTAAAAGTGAAGTTTCTTAGCGATGAAATAAATTTGTTTGAAAATTTGATATATATTTTTTCTAGCTTATTGTTGAGATAACAAGCTTGCCTTCAACAAAACGTCCTATGATCTTCTCGAGATGCTAAAACTTTCACAATCATCTCAGCATAAATATTTAGAATTAGTTTTTAATATGAAATCAGTTTGAAAACATTAGACAATTCAAATTTTTAGGATTTTTTGACTTGAACACATAACTAAAAGCAAGTGTTTCTTTTTCAACTTGTGGCATGTCCTTTTTTTAGTTGGAGAAAAACAAATCTATACTCATTTTTTGAATTTTAAGCATCTTACTTTATAAAAAATTTCATCTGGTATATCAGGAATTGAAACTGGAGCACGAGCTCTTTGATTAAGTCGTTTAAGAACAGCTAAATAAATAAACAAAAAAAAAAAAGGAAAACTTTCTTTTCTTCACAATTACCATCATTTGATTTTTTTCCTTGTTTATTTTGATTAATATGATATGTTTGAAATTCTTCTTGTAATTGTTTTATTGATGGTGCAAAACGATAATTATTATTTGATAATATTTGTTTTATATAATCAATTGATACACGTGCAAATGCATTAGCTAAATAAATATATGCATGTTTTTTATATGATTCTGATAGATTTTTTGTACGATCATAAAAATATTCAAGTGGATTAGGAAATGTTTTAAGAAATTCATTTATTTCAAATTTTGGTTCACGTAAATTTTCTTTTAATCTTTCATTATGTAAACGTTCTAATTTATCAATTAATTTAATATAACCATTTTCAATAAGACTTGTTATTAATATATTTAAATCTGTTTTATCTGATGATGTTTCACGATATCTCATATAACATTCTAATGCATAATCAGGATCAATATCAGGTAATATAGCAAGTAAACGATTATATTCATCAGGTATAAATATTATATCATCAATAATCATATCATCATATGATCGTTTGTTTATTGAAGGTTTTATAAGATTATATGAAAGTAATTCATTAACAATATCATCATACCAATTTGGATTATTACTATTTTTAAATTGAATATAAATATTTTCAATATAATCATGTGGAATTGTATTAAATACATCATAAAGTGTTTTAAGTGTATCATCATTAATTGTTGTTTGTTTAGGTGTACAACTACTAGATGAAATTATTTGTTCTTGAATATCATTTGTAGTTTGTCTTGGATCAGTTACTTGACCAAATGATAATATTTCAGAAACAAAATGTGAACATATAGCTTCAATTGATGTTGATTGTCGAATATGCCATCCAATAATATCAAGAGGAATTTCTATTTCAGGAAATATATCATGTAAACGATCACGAATTAAAATGACGGATGGATGCTACAAAAAAAAAAAATAGAAGAAAAAAGTTTTGTGAAAATATTTTAGATTGATTGAAAAAATTAATAGAAATAGAATTTCATCATTTTAATATTTCAATAAAGTTAATTATAGAAAGTTTTATGAATTTCTTTATAAAAAATTTAAAAAAAAAATTCTAATCAGTATAATTTTCTATCTTACAAAAAAATATTTCCATAATAATGAATTAAATATTAAGATTAATTTATGAATTTAGGAAACTTTCATTAATAGTATTTCATTGTAAAGCAGGTAAAAGAATCTCATAAAAATAAAGTTACAGGAACCCATCGAATTGCTCTCGAAATTGGTCCAAATTCGAAGATTTTGCTCCCAATAGTTTCTGTTCGTCTCAGAAATGTGCAGGATGCACTACCCCCTTATATTCATCGTTCGGTATATTGAAAACTTGAAGTTTATTTACACATGGATTCGTCCAGTCTTTATTTATATTTCAGGATATATATATCTAAGGTCCTATTTCTATGGAATGATAAGTTTCAGATCTTTAGGTTAGAGATTAAGCTTTTTTCATATCTTGTTTGAGAAAAACTTTTACTCTTGCTGTATCTTAAACTGTATATCTTAACTTCAATCGATGATATCAAATGAAAATATTTCAAATAGAATATTTTCTAATTAGAAATTTATAAAAAAAAAAACCAAGATAATTAAATTTCAAAGAATGAAGTTATCTTACAATATTTGCATCCGCCATTATGAAATCAATTTTTTAAAAAAATAGATGTTGCCAATTGATTTTGAAATCTGCAATGAAAATATTATCATTCATTAATATTTATTTTTAATTGTTAAAGTAACTTATACCTAATGTAGAATAATGGAATTGCATCATAGTTGTGAAAGTCTTTCAATATTTCAAAATCGAAATGGTTGTTACAATTGACAAATCAATGTTATACTATAAAAAAATTATATAAAGATGGCAGACTGATACAGAAAAAATATTTTTAGCCATGTTAGTTTAACACATGCCATCTATTGTTTACAATAAAATATTCACGATTTAATCAAATTTCATATTTATATATATATTTAGAATTTTGATTTCTGAATACAAAATTACAATCAAATAATGGAAATTTTGATTTCGTTTGATAATGAATATTTCTATGATCATAACAAAACATAATAATTTATTCATTTTGGAAACAAATTGTTTTAGTACAAACACTTATTTTGTAAAGCATAATCCAAAAGGAGTGTTGAAATATAGGGGTAGACATTTACAGCCTCCGTAGAGGTGACATACATCCTTAGCAACGTCTCTTCTTCATCAAAGATCGTACCAGATACAACCATAGGCCGTGACAGACGCTGCTGATTTAGTCTCGTACACCTCTAACCATGAGACAATCGTTTAACTAATAAATAAGAGCTGAATGATCTTCCGGGATCAACCATTTTTAATATACATTCAATATTTCTTTCAAACAACATCCAGGATGTCCAAAAAAAGATCATTGTAAAAAGAAACATGAATATCTTTTAATCTGTATTAGTGCATCCGTTGAAGTTTTATTCTATAGATTTTCCGATAGACATCTATGGTTACATAATATTAGAATTTTTTTAATTTTATTAATAGTCAAATTTGAATCACGTATAGTTATGAAATGAAACATCAAAGTGAGTTTGACATACAAACATAAGGCGCATAGATAGCATTAGAAATATTTTTCAACGCTTCAGTGAAATTATTATGTTCATAATGTTTATAGAAAAAGCCGCTATTGAATATTTCAAGTTAATACAACAACTTGTTCCACTTTAGGAGTAATCAGACACAGAATTTTTGACTGCAAATCTTTCAATGAAGATATACAAAGTCTAATTTGTTCAACAATTTCACGAAGGAAATCTCCAAGATTAAGCTATGGTTCGATGAGTTTTACATCAATATTAGAGTACATTAACAATCAAGAAAGTTCTTCGTTTGTCGGATGAGACCATTCCTATTTAAATAGTTTGTTTATAAATATAAAATGAAAACTAAGATGTATGCCACACGAATACAAATCTATGGAGAATTGATAAGTGAAATACATTAATTCACAAAATAAACTTTCTGTAGTTTTTTTCAGATATAATAAATAGTTCTGTGAAGTAATAGAAATGAAAACATAATTCAATAGTTCATAAAATAATAGCAACAAAATATTATTGCAATATTTTACTAATCTTCTTAAATATTGTTTACTACATATAAGTTTGAATTAAAGATGGCCATATTTGTATTAAGTTGGTGATGCTAGTCCTTCAATTGTGATGAGAGTGTGACGTAGAGAAGTTCAATATCTATACTCACATTCCATAATCGAAAGCGTGTTTTTGTTTTCTGACGTTTCTACTGATGGTAATGTTTGTTTTAAAAATTATTGGATTGTGTCTTAGTTTATAAATGCATCGATGGACTTTTCTTGTCTATTATGACTTGACAAATTTCAATATAATTGATGGATATTAATTCTCTTCATTGATCTATAGTTATACTTTTGAACTATGTTATAACCTTTGTCAGAATTTATCAGAATAACAGTTCATTTGACATCGCCTCTAACCCGATTGCATAGATCAGAAGGATTACAAAATAATTATAATGTAAGAAAAATACTCATCGTGTCATACTTCTTTCTAATCTCAAAATTCTTCACAACTCTATCTTTCGAAAATCATAATCTAATCTTTTTTAAATAATCTATATATATAGCATACCTTTACCTACCGGTTACTTTATTATATGCATCAAAAATCTTATTGAAAATGAGTGCAATCATTCTTAAGTACATATATAAATATTTTAAATATCATGTGGAATTAATCTTAAACTGCTAGTATAAACCTACATTTAACAAACATGAAAAACAAAAAAATAGTCCAAGTTTTGAAATTAGATAAAAGATGCTTTTTTGTAATGAAATTCAAACATAAAAACAAATTAATTTTGTTTTCTTCCTTTTTTTTTATGCAAGGTGCGTCGACATTTGTATATTTACAAACGTAGATTTTCATGATAAGATTTAATAGAATGTACTTTGCACTTAAACAAAAGACTTTATTTGTTTTTGAGGGCTATGCTTTCTATAGAAATTGATTGACGATACTTGAATAATACTGTTTTTCGGTTTTCTTTACCTGGACGGAATAATGCACCATTTGAAAGAGCAAATATTTATTCAAGACTTGTTTTTTTAGACACGAGTATTCTTTGGAGTTTACTTTATAGTAAAAAAAAAGCAAACTTTTTTATACATGTATTGACTTTGCATATGGATTATAAGCGAAAAATACGTAAGTTCAATTTTGGTTATATAGGAATTCATATTTTTATTTTGATTATATGGAAACAAAAAAAGGAAAAGAATGTCAATAGGTCCTTAGACGTTGGAGCAATATGTAGTTTCATTCGATGATTACGTAAATTTTATTGTAGAAAACTTCTTATAGAATTGCCTGTTTGAAATCATTATCATTGCAATAAGACCTTTAATGAACATCGTGTATACGTTATGCTAATGTCTATATCATATTTTACAAGTGTTTTTCAGTTCTTCTTCAGAAGCTTTCATATGATTGGTCACAGAACGAAAAAAAAAAGTATACATATATATATATATGTACGTCGTGAAGAATGCTAATCTACCGTTATTGTATGCAATGTTATTTACAATATGAAATAAGCTTGTAACAAAGATTGAATAATTCATTGAAATAGATGCTTATAAATATCGTGAATGTCATGAGTTTTTCTTCAGAAAATTTTCCAGTATCATATCAATTTTTATCTTGGTAATTTCTATTCAACTGTAATAAATGATTCATCCGATACGTTTGTGTTTTTGTACTGTAATTGACTAACAGTTTGAATTTTATAATTGTACATAATTTGAATTGAGTTATTATTAATCTCTTTTGTAGTAATGATTTTGATAAGCATAAATCTATTCAACAGTTAATCACATTTAATATATATATAAAATATAAAGAATTTAGATTTGTAAATACAAAACTTTGTTCTTTATAGTTATAAATTATTTGTTCAAGATATAATTTCTAGGTATATAGACATTCTTTTTCTCAAATTTTTGTCTTAAATAACTGACATGTTTACTTTCTTATCTTATCTTATCATTTTTTTTTCCTTTTATTTCAAATGAAAAACATCAAACGATACAATAATGTTTCTTTTTTCCTACTATAGAAACCATACATGATAAGCTTGCAATGTCATGCATAGATAAAAACATCGTTTGAAAAAAAAAAACATGAAAGATAATGTAAATAGAGAAAAAAAAAGAGAAATATCCTTGGCTTGTGTAATTCTTACGTACGAATAAATAAAAGTAACAGAAGAAAGAAAAAAAAACAGAGGGAGGTTTTTTTCTTCGTTGTGCATCAATATCTATATAGAACATCAAGTCCAGGTGTTTTTATGTTTTTAGAAAAATTTGTATTAATAAAAGTTAAAATTTTGATTTAAATAATGAATAATCCAAATAGTAGTCAGTTTATCTTCTAAATAATAAATATTAAGAATTCGTAAATCAGTATGGTCTTTTCCCATACACGATTAACATGTAATATTTGATCAATCTCATCATCTACAATTTGCGTAGGTAGATTGCTATCTGCTATCAATATATATATATATATGTACATATATATATATATATATTTCTTTACTCGCTTACCTGGAGGTATACACGAATCTACCTCAAGTCTACATACGACTGATTGTCAATAATGATGACGCCAAGCATGGACGTTATATGTAGCCCCGGAAATTACTGCCGTTTTTCTAGTCGAATAGACATAGGCAAAAAAAACGAATACAAAAATCGTATTGGTACACATAAGGTAAATAATATTCCAATGAGAGTAGTGAAGGATGACAACATATATATTTGTATAGAAAAAAAAGAAAGTGTAAATTGTGATAATAGACAGCAAAAATGAGGAGATTGCAATGCATTATCTCGTTTCAAAATCATCATATTTATTCATGCGTAAACGATATAAAAAGTAACGATGTAAAAAAAAAGCTTGGTCACTTTAAGAAGAAACTTATTCAAGAGAGAATAGAAAAGCAAGTTTTTTCTACACCATTTACTGTTATTTTATTATTACAATCCAATTGAAACGATTATTATATTTACGTTTAAATTCGAATCATGTCAAACGGTAGGTTAAATAAACAACAAAAAATAAATCATTATGTAAACGAAAAATATCAAATAATATAATTTTACGCGTTCTAAATGAAGTCGATTATTTGACTTTGTTGTTTTTCTTTCGTATATGTTTATAATGATTTATATAACCCTAAATTTATTAATAAAAGAGAATAATTGAGTTATACTTTATTTTTTATTGTATTTAATGGAAATAAAATATGAGTGATAAATAAGTCCTATATAGTGCCTTTCTAATGCATTGGAAATAAATAAAAAAAAAGACATCTTTTGTTATATTCTTTTCTTTTATACATACAAATTATGTTTACCGTAACATACTATGATTAGTCTATGACATAGAAAATAATCCAATTCAGGTTGTTTTTCTCTTTTATTAAACAACAAGAAAATTATCTTTGAATTAGAATAATGATTGCGTTTGACTATTCAGTAAAGAAAAACTATCTTTGATTTAATAGACAAAGTGTCTAGTGAATAATATGATAATACAAAAATATGTATTAAAATGCTACACATATATTTTATTGTATTTATTACATATAGTATAATGTTTTCGTTTAGATGATGGGAAAAATAAAACTATTGTTAATGATTTAATATCAATGAGTATTATTAATGAACCATTAATGATTGTTCTTGATAATGATGATGATAGTAATGATGATGATAGTGATGATGTTAATGATAAATATGAATTTATCGATTTAACAACATCATCAACAACAATAACACAGACCAATTCAAATAATATTTTATTAAATGAAAAAAATCAACAAAAAGAAGAAATTATTACACAGACAATTTCAACAGAAGGTAATATTATATTATTAAGAAATAATGAAAAAAGAAAACAACTTTCAATTTCTTTTAATAAATATTTAGGTGAACAATTACAAATAGAACTAACAGATTGCAATCATTCTTTAGTGAATACATCAAAAAATACATCAAAAATTTTTCGTCATTCTTCAAAAACTTCGAACAAATTAACAAAATCAAATAGATCTATTCGAAATATTGCTATTGATACAAATTTTATGCGACAAAAAACTCATCAACCACAACGAACTAAACCTGTACCTAAACGTAAAAAAGTATCTACATCTAATTCAATTGATAATCACAAAGATTTTTCTATTGATGATCATCCTATTGATTGTATACTATCACATATTTCATTTGAACAATCTACTATATTAACTATTTCACGTATGGGTTCAATATATTATTGTGTTGAAGATCTTTATATAAAAGCATTTTCATCTTTATGTACATTCGATGAATTTATATATTTATTAGAAGGTATCGATAGAAATATTCTTAAAACAGTAACATTATCAGAAAAAATATCTATTGAACAACAAAATCCTCTTTTAAAAACATTTAATCGTACACGTTATCATCTTTTAACAATAAATTCATTTGATTATATAACTAAATTAAAACAATTATTAAATAAATATGAAAAATCTATTGAAAAAATCTTTAATGAAATGCCTAGTCATAAACAAACACCAATGTCTATTCCGTTAAACAATAAAAGTAAGAACAAAAAAATAAGTAAATCTTTCTTATTGCAACAGATATTTTCTTTTAGTTTCAACATCATCAATATCTACAGAACATATGGAAACTAATAACAATAACGAACAGTCTAAATATTTAACAACTTCAAAAGAAAAACAACAATTAAATGAATTATCTCAATTTGGAATTTTTATTCCACATAATAATCCTGGTAATTGTAATAGAAATTCAACAAATGAAACGTTATCATCAATATCTATTCCAGATATGAATTCAAAAATTATAGCAAAATCTGCATTAAAAAAAAGACTCAGTAATAATAATAATAATAATAATGAATTTCAATCAGAACAAAATTCAAATAATAAGTATGTCAGTTCTTTTTTTCGTTTCTTTTATTTTTTAATAATAAGGCTATTTAACAAAAGAAAAACAAAAAAAGAAATTTTTTTTTCCAATTTATTGAAACAACCTCATCATGTTTCAAGCAAAAAGATTCTTATAAGTAATGACTAATTCTATATTTCATAGTTACCTTTTTTTTTTATTATAAACCCTATATATGTAGCTGTCTCATGCATAAAGAGTAACGGTTAGAATATAATAAATATCCGACATCCTATACTAAGATGAATATTATCTTTCTATTTAACTAGATATTTTACTTATAATGTAAACAAAATATTCTTTAAGTAAATATCACCGAAGGGTATTTTAAAGTCTGATCGTAAACAATCTTTGTTTTGTTTTTTTTACAATAGAGTAGATTGGATAAGATTAAATAAATATTTTCAAAACAAAGTATCAAAAAAAAAATCAAGTTGAATTTAATTCAAAAGAAAAAACAAAAACAAACTTTTTTTTTCTCTTTCAAATGTCACTTGAAAATTTCTAATAATTCACGCCATAGATCAGGTTGCATTCACTATTACTTATAAGTTTTCTCATTATGCTTTTCTTTTCACTACTTCATATGAAGTATATTTTATATTCCATGTGTTGTCTCGTGTCGGCAATGTAGATTTAATATGTGAAAATGAAACATATAGGTCATTTGATAACACCTAATCCTTCCAAAATACAATAAGAAAGTAGTATATTTACTATGACGAGATGTTATTGATATGTGATGTGTGTATTTCTCAGGGGTGGCCCGACCGGGGGGGGTGTCGGGGGTGGAACACCCCCCCAATCTTAGAAAAATTCTATTTTTTGCTCAGCAAAATCAAAAAATTTTCTTCCATTTGTCATGAAAAATAATGTTACACCCCCCCAAAATTAAAAAATTCCACCTTTTACTGCAAAAAATTTCGCGACACCCCCCCATTGTTGGTTGACTCGGGCCATCCCTGGTATTTCTATATAAACAACGTCTATCAGAGATAGTGGGGGATTGAAATTTTTATCTCTATACTTCAACACTCCTTTTTTTGGATCATGTTTCATAAAATGATTCACTTTTTTTGTTTCAAAATCTTAAGTATCAATCCGAGTTGAATATTTTATGTGATAATAATTTTGATTATTAAAGTATGTTGATATTGGTCCTTAAAATAAATGAGCTATTACTACCGATGATTTCAAATGAATATTGAAAGGTTAAAAGATTATCTTTATGTCATTTTCAAATGAAAAAAACATAAAAAGAAGTCATCATTTGTTTTTGACATATATAGATTAAAGATAATCTTGTCTTCCTTTTTGTATATGTGTGTGTGTGTGCATGTATTCATTTTTCTATATTTAGTTTAACACAACATTCACATAACATATCTGAAAATTGTTCGTCTTCATTAATTCCAAATACTCCATTAAAACAAAATATTCTTAATTCATTGGATATTGATACAAATCATTCATCTATTCCGAAAAATTCTTCATTAATATCACCAACAACTAATTTACTACATCATTTACGTCGTTCAAAATCTATGGCATATAATAAAAAACAAATTAAAAGACTTTCTTCTCGTTCATCTAGTTTACCATCAGTTAAATTTCATGTTAAAGATAATATTATATTAAAATCTTCATTAACAACAAAAAAACCAATTGATTTAATTGATGATAATTATAGAATGCCATTAATTGTTAATGTTGAAGAAAATGTTGAAATTAATAATCAAAATATTAAAAGTAAGATTAAAACAAATAATATTAAGTTAAAAATTTCTAATATCTTTTTTTTTCGTTTATTCAAAAAAAAACAAATTTTACTTATTTAAGTTGAAAAATCTATGTGATCAAAACAAAATTCAATTAAAATTTCAACCGAGATCCTATGACATACTAATACCCTTTTCACAACTGATTCAGTACACATACTAGAGTGACTAATAGAGTCCTACATGAAGGCAACTAATTTTTTTTTTGCCTGAAACTCAGTTTTAACATATGAGCTTTTTTGAATAGTAGATTTTGTTATTTGATATTAGCTAAACAAATTGATGCATTTTAGAGGTTCCAACAATATCTTATAGAAGTATCCGAGCATGAAACAAAGTCGGAGTCAAATTCGACGTCGACTTTCTTTCATGTCTATAGGCTTTGGTAAGATGTCGTTGGAATTTTCTAAATGCATTGTTTTGTATAGTATGAATTTCAAAAACGTTGAATTTTGACCTGACGGGTTCTGACACACTGTACATTATATTTTAATTTAGGCGGTTAGGCTCTACCTCTGAGAATAGTTACGGATCATCAATATCTTCTCGTTCTTCATAAAATCATTCATATCATTTTTCACATATTCTCAGATGTGAAGTCTGGCCACTAAAATCAAAGATGAACAACAATTAAAAAATAATAAAATTTTCTTGAGCGTTCTCTAATATATTCTAGTATTGTTACCATTATTTTTATTATGCCTTAAATATATTATCTAAAAATACAAATTCTAGGTGATGAAAAACTTCTATCATATTCTCAACAATCATCAATAAATAATACAATGTCGTCTATATTACAAAAAAAATCTATTCCATCGTCTGATCATAATATATTTCGATCTTCATCGTTATATTTAAAACCAATAACATATGATGTTTATTATGAAAAAACTTATCCATCTTCATCATCATCATCATATGAAAAACCAAAAGAATTACTTTCTAATCATGAAAATGTGCAATCAAAATTAATATCAATATTAAATAATAATCTTTCTCAAACAAATTTAAATTCATCTTCTTCAACTATGATACCATTCGTACAACAACGAATTAATAATAATAATAATAGAAATGATAATAGCTATTCATTAATATCCGAACAACAACCAGTATCGATACCATGTTATTTACCTTGTTGTTCTGGTCAATTAACAGACGATAAATTTTCTATATCAAAAAATATTTCTTCAAATCAACGAATGATTCATTCACAATATACAGTTTCACCTTCATTAAAATGTAATCTTTCACAAACATTAAAAAATTCTAATTCATCATCATCATTATTATCATTATCCAATAGTCGAAAACTACGTCGATTTCAAACAAATCCATATCCATCATCAAAACATTTTTTTCCTCAAACATCTATTCCTTCACATTATTCTCAAAATTCATTTATCAGTGAAGTTCAATCTAAACCAAATATTTATCATACAGTATCACCAAATATTATACAAAATTGTGCTACAATAATAAGTCCACCAAATACACCTAATGGATTAACATTACCAAGTACATTTTTTGGAAGTATTGATATATCACAAGCTATTGTTAAACATAGTCCTATTGATATGGATAAAATACCAAAACTTGTTGTAAGACATACAAAAACATATTTAAATAAAAAAATTGATACTATGGGACAATTATTTCCAACATGGTTTAATGAACCAGATTATCGTTGTATACATTGTTTTACATGTGATCAAGTATTTACGCCACAACAATTTATGACACATGTTGATGATGAACAAATGATAAATATACAACCATTACATATGACATCAATACAATTATTAACATCAGAAAAATTATCAGATTATAAAGTTGCATTGTAAGTTTAAAATTTTAATTCATCTATTTGATTGTTGTTTTTTATTATTCTTTAGATGGAATGAATTTTGTACAAATCTAACTAATTATGCAAGGTAAATTGAATAAAAATAATAGATATATACATATATATATACATGAAACTTTTTTTTTTTTGTAAAATTCAATTATTCAGTAAATTTGCTGAATTAGGAAAAAAGAAATGTACAAAGAATCACTGAAGGTATTCAAATAAGACAGATAAAATTATTGCTATTTATACAAACTACTAAAAAGACTAATTAATTATGTTACTTGCGATTCTATATAGAAATTTCAACAAAAGCTTATTGAGAATTCATTCAAATAAATAAATAAATAAATAAATAAAAGAATTAATAAACCTCTAAATTATATTCTTGGTATTTGTTCAGCTAACTCTAAGCATATATTTTGTTTAGAAGTATTTTCTTAATTTTATAAATATAGTTTGATTTATTTATTTATTTGTTTTCTAGGAAGGGTCGAATAATAGGATTCTCAACAAAAAGAAACTTATAAAGAAAAATAAAAATGCCCAACATTATTCAAATCTCTACAGTCGGTAATTATTGTAAAAGAACCACCCATATAATTTTTATATGGAAAAAATACATCATGATTTAATGTATTTTTAATTTTTATTGTAAATTCTTGTGAAATCTATTAAAGAGGAAAACACATTGAGTCATAGAGTATTTTGAATAGAGTTTCATTAGACTCAAACATGTTTTTATTTGTCTATTTACTTTGTTTTTAATTTCTTTTGTTCAAAAACGTTCTTCATTCGATAAAATTAATTTCTAAAAAAAAAAAAACGTTCATTGTTGATTTCTTCTTATAATAAGATTATTCACTAAAAGCAAAAGATAAGAGATCAGAAATTATTATTAAAAATATTTTCTAATATTATAATTAAAATTGATGGACTTTTTTTTTGCCTTTTGTAATAAAGCTAATTTTCTTAAAAAATATAAATTTATCTCATCAAGTAATGAATAAAGTAATTCTATTCTTTTTATCTTTTACGTTTTCTAATCCATATATTTTCATTCTTATAAATTAATTCAGAGTTCCTTCGTTTTCTCATGTTCAATCTTGTTGAACATAACATTTGAAAATTATCATCAACTTTTTCTTTCTCTTCATTTCATTTCAATTAAAATAACATCGAAATCAATTTACATAACTATTTCTAATTTAAATACTGACTGTCATCAGCAGACTGAGAACACTAGCGACTCACTAGACTTTGCTAACAAGCCAATCAAATTTTACCAACAAAGCCTAATGAGTCGCTAATGTTTGCAACTTGCTAACGTCAACAGCTATGCATTTTGTCCCATATATTCTTAATATTACCTGTAGAACGTTTCATTGTTTCTTTTTTTCTCCGAACTCGGAGTGCAAATTCTGCTATCAGTTGTCTGTAGATATGAACAAGACTAGATGTTTTTGGTCACGGCGGAACCATCTAGCTAGTGGCGTATCTAGAACAGTGGCGACTCGCTGGCGGTGAGGTGGCAGTGGAAGGTGGCGCCACTCTTTTTTTGCTTTTAATTTTTTAACTGAATGCTATGAAGACCTGCAATTTTTATCATAATCTAGCCCTAAAATGTAGTATATATGATAAAAATTTCAAGTCTCCATAACATTCAGTTAAAAGGTGGCAAGCAAAAAAAGAGTGGCGCCACCTTCCACTGTCACCTCAGCGCCAGTGAGTCGCCACTGTTCTAGATACACCACTACATCTAGCCCATATCTAGTTTCGTGTGATGACTTCTCTAACCTTGAGAGCTCATGTTCTCATTCAATAATCAACTCTCTCTATCAACATATAATAAGTCCATATAAACCTTAACTCTTTAACCCTTCACCTTGCTCGCTTGAGTGAACATTTGTAGAATGATTCTAGAAAATCAATGAAATATAGGATTGGAAAATGTCTTGTAGTGAATTCTATAAACTACGAGTTATAATTTGGGAAAATTAAAGAAGTTGAATCTTTTTTTTTTAAATACAATGTTTTTCTATCAATAGAGAAGATACATAACTGAAAGGATTTTGTTGAATATACAACGACGGTCATTACTATTCTTGATGTCAATACTATTCGAAAGTTTCACAAAAGCGAACTGGATAAATGATCGTAAGATACACGATGGTCATTAGTGGGTTTCTAGAAAACCGAATCTCTAGTTTTTCAACGTCTACAATTTGGTTATAAAGTCTGTTCTCACTACAGGTAATAACAAAGTGAACAATTCTCTACAAAATGAAACGTGTCCGAGCTCTCTGAGATGGTTTTTGGCTGAACTACATCTGGTTTATGGAAAACCTCCAGAAGAACAATTTATTCATACTATTGATATATCGGAGATGCCAATACTCTGTCCCAATGATTGTTTCAATTTGCGGTGAAAAGCTCAAGGAAACAATTTCGACATTGACAAATTTCGAACTCGGATTTCAGTGTGTGTTTAGAAAACCTTTTCATACATCCACATCCTCAAGAGTAGACGAATGAAAAATAAAAGAAAAATCCTCGATTGATCGCAACATTTACATAAAATGAACTAAGTGATAATAGAATGAGAGGACATCTTTTGCGATTTGATTTTCAAAATCCTATTTTATTCGACACGTTGGAGTTTGAAATTTTTACAGTAACTCGTTGTTTCATCAATCGTTCTTCTGGAATCCCTATGTGGGATAAAGAGTTAATTAAAATTTCGTCGATAACTCTTAACACAGTGTCAGGAATATTTGTGAAAGATTTTACGCAATTGATATTCTTATCAAAAATTCAATAACAGAAATGATCTTTTGTTTCCTCATTAAACACGTATTCAATGTTTTTAGTATATAGGATAGTTAAAAATTTCTGATAGCAACTTCACAAGTTTCTATTATGAGAAACTCAGTACATAGGTTCATATATGAAAATTCGTTTGTTATTAGATTTAACAGCTATACAAAATCATGATGAATTAACTACTACTTATAGACCAGATGTAGTTTCATAGTGTATAGTTACTCGATGGATTCAACGATTTTCAAATGAGCAAGAATTCTTGGCAGATAATCAATGTTGTTAAAGATCTGATGAATGATGATCCACATATTATTATTAATTATATTCCTACCATCTTAGACATAGCTATCACATAAACTATCGTGATGAATACATGAAGATATTAGTCAAAAATTTCCATAAGCAGAAAGAAGAACACATATGCAAGATATTGCTCTCAATCTTAATTGTCTTCAAGAGAAAACAATCTAAGTTATGATTCATCCACTATGTACATCTCTTTGGTTGTTTAGTTGTCTGAAATGTAACCTTGATACATATCCATATACTACAAGTTTAGGTAAAGCAATAATCAAGAAGTTCAATTCAATACCTATTCACAAATACTAAAAGATCTTTCGGAAATGGATTGACAGAATGAAACTTTGTATTGAACATCATGGGGAGTAGTTGTACTCTATGAATGAATTTTTGAAAGTTGCAAAAATTTTTAACTATCCTATGTAATTTATCAACATTATTTCAAATCTCTTCGTGTTAGTTCGACAAAAGGATTATTCGTTCTTATGTGATAATTAAAAAGAATGAAAAATTAACGTTGAAAATTGAATCTTTTTTGTTACATAATTCTCTCAACCAAATCGAGCTAAATCAAAGAATATGATTTTATTATCAATTTGTTTTTATATTTTGTTGGCATTTTTTTATGTAGAAAAAATAGAGAATGTAAGACTGAAAACATCTCTATAAGGTGATAGTTATATTGACATAGATTTTTGTTACTAATCGAAGAAATAATTTAGTTGTAGATGGGTAAAATCCTTCATTCAAGTTATCTAAACAAATCCATCATGTCGTATGCTAGGACAAAAATATTCAAAATCTTTTTTAATTCCTAAAATAACCACAGTTCGACGGCTGAATAATATAAACGAATATCTATAAGACTGATTGATTTTGAATCAGTTGTAGAAAATGATGCATAAAGAATCGAAACAAATTATTGAAAAAAAAGTCATTCTAGAAAAATTTGACATATTTTCAAATGAAATTCAAATTCGATCGGACGCAACAAAGTTCAATTCGAATTGCTATATAATTACGGTTGACTGTCGTATATGAATCCAATCAAGTTTCAGAATTTCAATGAAACATAAGGAATTGTCTGATTGTGTTAGTTTGCAATGCAATTATCAGATGTTGTGCATATCTCGAAAGTTAATAGAGTTCGGTTCAATGTAATACATTTTGACTGTGGTAAGTGTTTTTGGTGAATGATAGTGAATATGAGATATCTGATTGAAGGATTTTCTCATTGTATAACGTTTTGCTATACGTGGTGTTTTTTTTCTTAGTTGAAATACAACTATAGAAAATTTAAAGTAGTCAACGCTAAGATTGCAGCTATTGAATCGGTTAGATTTTTTTTTGAGTTTTAATCTTCTATTAGCGAATTCTACCGATCTATTGTCCATTTCAAAAAAGAATAGATTCGGTTGTTTGTTGAATAATTCGACAATGCTAATAGCTATTGAGCTCGGGTTTTCGCTGTTAGGAAGAGCATGAGTGGGGAATACAAATCTACTTGAGAATCAAAATACTTGAAAAGTTTTCTAGGGAATTCCATGGATTCTTTTGGAAAATCATTGTCTGATTCACTTGATTAGCTGTATTTTCAATATAGTCATATTGTAGCCCAATGTCTACTTTATAAATCTCGAAATTCTTAGGCGTTTTTGACCCTTTCCTAGATATTCATCGGAAAATGAAATTATGGAATTTCGATCTGAAAACTTGTCCACAGATAGGTCTAATGGGTCCATAGAATATCCTATAAATTTTAACCAAAACGAATGTTCCTTTCTCAAGATATTAGATTTTCAATTTCACTTGAAAATACATCTAATCAAGCGAATCAGAGAGTGATTTTCCAGAAAAACTCCATGAAACCCCCTAGAAAACTTTTCAAGTATTTTGATTCTCAGATAGACTTGTAGCTTCCACTCATGCTCTTTCTAATGTTTTAATAAAAATCTTTATTGTATTTATGCATGATGCTTTGTATCAATTTCCGACACCGTTTTTAAGTGTCTGCAAATGGAAATACGTATATGAAGTTATGAAGATATAGGAGGTAGGTCTGTGTTTGAAGAGAAGTCAATTACTAGTACACACTCACATCCGCACCCTTCTTATTAGTTCATTTCATAGAAATCTTGTACAAATATAAGCTGATAAAAGTAAATAAATATTCATGAAATTTTAATTCTTCTTAGTGATCAATCAAAATTTATTCAAATCCAGACACAGACTTTTATATCCTACTTACAGTAAAATTAGAGTTTTTCATTTTAATATTCGTTAATCATTTGTAAAGATCTCAAATTTTCTACCTACTAGAATCTTTCAATATTGTACATTAAGCATCAACGGATATTTATTGATCGGAACTTTATAATAAACCATGTTCACTGTTGTAATCGAGAATAATATGTGAATAATTTTCATGAACATAAATCGATAACATAAGTCTTAGTATTGTCTTTTTACTTTATAACTATAAATAGACGTTATCCATCAGATAAAATGTCTTATTTCAAGATGTAGATCATCAAAATTTTGCAACAAAGTGTTTGCTTGTCTATATAATCTTGTGCTACAAATAATACTGCATAATTCGTTGATGGGCACATACTGTATAATTTTTTTTACAGCTATTTTTTCTTTTTGTTTTTAGATCATATAGTGATAAAAAATTTTGTTCAATTATGAGTAAGGAAAAAAAAGCTTTTTCTTGATTACGTAATAGTAATGAATTATGATTACTTTAAGGATATAGTGCAGGTTAGTTTGTATTGATTTTGTTTTAATAACTGACTCTGACAATATTTTAGATATTAACAAGTCTCATTGATAATACGACAGAGATTGATGAACTTGAAATTTATTTAAGAAAAAGAATCGAAGCAACATTTAAAGCTAATGATTATAAATGTAAGCAATATATATATAATATCACTACTAACTACATTAGAAAACTTAAATTATTTAACTTTTAGCCGTAGTCGAGGATTATAAACGATTAAATACATTCATTAAGGATGTCGACAAAGACAAGAAATGTCATTTTAACTGTAAAGTAAGTGAATATAAAACCAACAAGTTGAACAAATACGGTCGTAAGCGATTGTATACGAAGAAATACGGGTGGATGTGGGTGTGGTTGTTCTCTTTCCTCAAATGCATACACGAAAACAATTCTTATTGCTATGTTTTCAAAAATGAATCTCTATGTATTGTACCAAAATGATATTGCCACAAATTCTCTTTGTAGAATGATGATTTTGTATGAAATAACAGAACGATTTTTTTCTTGCAGAAAAAAAAATAAAGTTTTACATGTTTTTGTGTTTAAAAAGTATTTGTTTTCAGTCCGGAAGCATTAATCAAAATTCAATTGAGATTCACTGTTGAAGGATAAATTCGTCTACGATTGTGTCGATCGACGAATATAGTAGTTTGTACACGAATTCCGAGTTTTCGCCATTGATGCCAAAAACGAATATCTAATGCTGCAACAATTATTGGATCACATGCTAGTTCTACAAAACTAAGTATCGTAACGACATTCATTAAATTCTGTTGATAAAGTGACATTTGAGAAACAATAATATATGGTGACCAAAATATACCTCAAATAAAATAAAAACAAAAAAATTGAATAACTAATGAACGATGATATTTTTCACGAGCTGAAACATGATGTTCTGTCCATTGTAAAACTGATGTTAAATGAACATGATGAACACTAGCATAAATCATCAACATGTTCAAGAACATTGGTAATGTAAATGCGAAAATTATATTAAATATTTGAACATAGATATTCGTATAAAATATTTCACAACTACCTCTTATAGGATCTTTTATCTGAGTCCAACCAACAAGAAATTCAATGATAAAAACAACTAATGGTATTAAATAGATACAAAACTGAATGAAGATCAATAGTTTGATATGCACTTGATATACATTTCGTTTGTATGCTATTTGTATACAACGACCTATATTCAAATCTAATAGAATATATATTTCAATTATATTGAAATAATTATCCATTATTGCTTCAAAATAGCAGTTAAATAAAACCCATGCTCTGCTTGTTTGGCATTCTGTAGATGTTGTATGAATAATATAACTAAATAACAAGCGAAAAATAAGAAAAATATCCGTGAAGAGATATGTATAGATCTATAGGATTTTTTTTTGTCGAAGAGATGAAGAAAAACTAATTTGAAGCCAAAGTATCAAATGTATAAATGAAACAAAAATATATCCATAAAGATGAGGTTTTGTACTGTCAATAATAGCTTGAGTCCACAGGAGAGGTTTTGAACATGTCATGTTCATATCATTGAACACCAGTGTTGTTATTGTTACACTATCCATCTATAAGAAGAGATCTCTACTATTAAAATGACAATCGTTTGGAGAGTCTCTGCCGGAATGTTATAGTGATGATAGTAAGAATTCCTTAATGAGAATAGAGATATATTTTCTAATTAAAAGCTACATTATGAAATCGCTGGTGATCAAAGACTTTTTTTATAAAATTTGATCTCATTAAAAAAAGTACAAATGAAAGTTGTTTGATAATTTTCCTTCTATTTCGAGACGAGTTTTAACAAGCATAATTGGAACTGGTAAATATAGTTCGATGAATCTAGACGTTTATTTTAGAACGAGATGTTTGACTTCTTTTTTTAAACAACTTAACTCGATCTATATATAACTCATATACAAGCTACTAACGAAGTCTTTATTGAAACTGATGAATATAACAAACTAAATATCATTTCATTCTAAGATCGTAGACTCTCATCGAGGAATGATGCACTGTGAGTAGCATAAACTCTCTTAATTAAATAGTTTGTTCAAAAAATTGATACTTAAATTAGCATATTTACACGAAATCATGCTATACTTATAAGAATGAGAACTAAAAATCTAAAACAATGATGCCAATATTATTTCTAGCCAATGAGCATCCTAATAATTTGTTTCAAAATTATCATCATTTTTTTTTCCTTTTTTCAAAATCATTTTCCGCTAGGATATAATAGATTATACAAGATTTACTCTAGCGGAAAGTGGCTAATTTATTTAAAAACAAACTAGATTAATTCATCATTATCTTCGCAGTCTCTATTTAATTTTGATTTGATCACCGAATAGTCATACGTACTAAAGGCGAAAATGAATGCTTCAAAGATATCTACTGTTTCTCAATCAGATAAATAATCAATTCATGAAATGGGTTTTTTATTAGAGGTATACATCGTATTATGATTCAATGAAATATAAACTAAGTGAAGCTGAAATAATTTACAGATTTTCGAGATAAGAAATCAGGGTTAACGATCTAATATTGACGTCAAAAAGAAGGCTTTCTATCAAGCTATGATGATATAGTAAAGAAAAACTAGATAGATAATGTTAAACCCTGTCATGTGTAGCTTTACGAACGATGTTTACACAAAAAAACTTAAAGTAAAATCGTTAATCTGAAGTTCAGAAGACAAGATAAGAACTACCGATTAAAATGGTCGCAAAAATATCAGACAAATAGCAACTTACTGATAAAATCTAGTCTTGATGCCACGAACGTATTGTTAATAATTATAGATTTTATTCAATACTGTAGGCGATGTCTAATTTAGTGGAATGTAGTGTCACTAAATAAAAACTCCTTTGATCAATACCTTATATTATACGTCATAATTAATTTGCGATGTTTTATGATCAAATTAAATTAGCGAAATACAGCTGTATCATAGTTGATGTATGTGTGTGTGTCTGAAGAAAACCATTGGATCTGAATAGTATGATCATCATCTAAGCTCCTATATAACTGTGGAATCGCGTGAGAAAAGAATATATCCTCGGCAATCACTCTCGACTGAATATCTTTTGTAGATGCAATTAGAATTCAAGGACACTAAGAAATAGCAATGATGATGAGCGCTTCTATCGAGATTATGCGTATTTTAATAGAATTATGAAATATACTCAAATATTTGAAAAACAATTAGAATGAAGCTAATTCCAGAGGAAAAAAAGAATCCTCGATATAAAGGTGTGTGTCGATGGATTGCACTAATATAGTACTATTTGAAGAAAAAAATCGAAGAAAATAAAGGTAAATATAGAGAATATTTGAGTTTCACATTCGACAGGGTCTCATGTGTTATGCACAAATCAAGTATTTTATCAACTGTCAGTTTTATTGTTTCGGAACAAATGCAATTTTCTAAGCTCATAAATATTCTAAGTTTTCTTGACATGATAAAATTTCGAAACTAATAGTTTTTTTAGATCACTATTATATACAAATCGAACCATTTTGAAAAGAAGAATCTAACAACTATGTACAGATGCAACAGTATAATGTAATTGTTCGCATTGATAACACATCTTTTGAGGAATGCGCTGTGGGATTAACGAGGGAGCCTCCCCAGTTGGGTGTAAGTATGAATAGAAGATCCACAGATACGCACACGCATAGCCTAGCATTAAGTTAGCAATGTTTTTAGTTCTAATACATATACTACTTGCGACTGTACCTTTCTATGTTTATGTTCGTAAGTTCCTGATAACAGAATAAAGATGTTTTAGATTCGGAAGTACCATTTCCAAAAAAGAAGTGTGAAAGGTACCAAAAGACAATAAAAGCGTTTATTTTGACTGCTATACAACATGTCGAGACTTTCTTTTTTTTTATAGCAACAGTACTATATACCTATCTTGTACAACTTGAATTCGACGAATAAACAGATAATCGATCGAATACGATGATATCTTTTCTAAGCGAAAAAAAGTTGTGGAAGAGGTTCTGAATTCTTTTGTCTAAAATGTTTTCTGATGTTTGAAGAAAATTTCCAAATGAATTCTATGATAGATTTTTTCACTAGATAATCTATTGCTTCTAACAAAAAAAACAATAAAGTCTCTACGACATTTCATTACAACGCTATATCAAAAACAAAATCGATGCAAAACTTTTGTATTACCCGAATGAAAAGTGATATTTATAAACGGCTTGAATCCGCGGGTACACGTAAACATATAATTTGAGCTGCAAAACCAGTAAATCGTGAAAATACCTCGCCCATAAACCCGTGGTCTATCAGGATCCAACCCACCCGTCGGCCACAGGCCGGGTCGCAGGTCGGGTGGATTGAATAAAACGGATCAATCCGCCAACGTCTCTGACCCGCACCCTCACCCATATCCACACCCTTATCACTCTTCATTCCAAGAAAAATGAAAACATATAGAAGTACGGATGCTTTTTTTTTGATCGATTATGTATTCTCTTATTCTAATCCTATTATACTGTTTTAATTCTTATACTTATTCTTTTCTTTCCCTTCTCTTTCTTGCTTATTGTAACGAAAAATATATATCTATATCTATATATATATATAATTTCGTTATGACAAATGGAGAGGCACATTAATGTCTTTAATCTCATTGTGACCATGATGTTTATTCGACTATGCACTGCATCCAAAATGTAACACTCTCATACACAACATGAGTTTATATAGGAGAGAGCTGGGAGAGAAGAGAGAGAATAGATAATACAATATAAAGGGAGGAAAGGAAATAAGAAAGATATAACAGAAGATTATGCAATGTAAGAATGAACAAGTGATGAGGCCAAGGAGAGAACAATGTAA